>JANIEQ010000451.1:0-25599 GCA_024708375.1 Oxalis stricta | reverse complement strand
TATTCATGCTGTGGCAAGCTCACATATGTGTAAGTACATTGTTCATGTTGGCGAGACAGCTATGAAAACATGTATGATCCACAAATTCACTTGAGCTTCCTTCATAAATTTTTAAAGCTACATTGTGCGTCGTCTCCATTAAATTTGGTTACCTATCAAACAAGGAAACTTATTTTGAACTATGTTTGTATTTGGATTGTATTTATTGATACTACTAGAAAAATGCAAGGCTTTCAGCACTACCTTAAATAGTTTCCTCCTTGTTTGTCCATGGTCTATGACCAGAGGCATAGCACGACCGCATAAGCTTCAATGAGCCTGAGAATGTAAACTTTGAATGGGCTTCCAGGTGTTGGATGACGCTGCTTCAAGAAGATTGATGAGGCTGGCTATGCTGTCTTCATCATAAAGC
Source organism: Oxalis stricta (assembly GCA_024708375.1). NCBI lineage: Eukaryota > Viridiplantae > Streptophyta > Magnoliopsida > Oxalidales > Oxalidaceae > Oxalis > Oxalis stricta. The sequence continues at coordinate 25,187 of JANIEQ010000451.1, read as the reverse complement.
AAAGCAAAAAACGAAGCTGTGTGTCAATCGGAGTGTGTTGAATAGTTCTCCTCTTATTCACCATATATGGCCTCAGTGGGATCATATAGTATGCTAATCAGCAGTCTAGTGTATATTGCAGTGGTTGTTGTTGCTAGTGAACACCATTAATGTAAAACCCTTTTTTATCTGTACTATCTGTTTAGAAATATAATAATCAATCAAAGAAGTTAATAGAAAGAAAATGGATCATTTCTTTGATCAACCCATTCTACTCATCCTAGTGGGGGGGGGGGGGGGGGGGGGGGGGGGGGGGGGGGGGGGGGGGGGGGGGGGGGGGGGGGGGGGTGGGGGGGGGGGGGGGGGTATATATACATACAGTAATTGATGAAATGAGAAATCGGCAATCACCACAGCGTCGCAAAGTGACAATGCATCGAATACAGAGTCTACTAGAAGATAGTTACACTAACGTGCTAATGCATGTATAGGGTCAGTTATCTCTCGCATTTTAGTCTACAGTAACAGGAGGGATAATAGCATCATTCTTGATCCAGATACAAAAGGTGATAAAGTGAGGTTGTAAGAGAGAGGATGAGCAAACCTTTTTTACTAATCCAATGGATGAACAGACATGTTCCACTTGACCTCATCAGGTTGTATGAGGCTGATAGTAAGTCTATCATGCGTAATGGACGTTTCTAAAGAATACCAATATGACATCTGCAGCAGCCAACAATCCTTTAGTTATATAACTAAAGTAAGAGCCATGGCAAAATAGCAGGAGATAGCTGAATGCCACCCTGCTCTGCTTAATAGTGATAAACATCTGTACATGACTCACTAAAATGCACATGTAAATGGCATTATATGCCCAACATAATGGTTTCATCTCTCCACAGAAGTGAATCCTAAAGTGCTGGACAGTCTGGCACTATACCAACCCCAATACCAGTGGCCCAGTACGGCAATGGTAGGGATTCACAACATATCAGTCAAAAAGGCACATCACAAACACTAACATCAATATAAAAATGATGTAATTTTGATCCACAGGTTTGCCTTCTACAGATGCAATTCTTAACAAACCCAAGCTCAATGCTCCACGAGACAACAGTTGCTCCAAAATTTGACAAAAATCAATGTTTGAAACTAACATACCACGATTGCAGCCTTACTGCTAGAACATCAGTACGATTGGGTGTTTCGCAACCCGGGTAACAGGCGTTAAGCCCAATAGCATTGGTGATTGACAGCTAATTACAATGAAATTTCTACCTCAACTTCGTCTGCAGTAGATTGAGTTCTTTTTTGGTTGGATAGCAGCGATCATGGAACTCGGTTAGAGAGCTAGCAGCGCTCGTGCAACTCGATCGTCATGAGAACTTTGGAAAGTCTCCATCCATGATTGTGAAGGAGGCAATGCAACAGCAGTGGCAGAACAGTAATACTAACTATAGCAGCATAGAGTTGCTTTTACCTGAATTTTTCATCTATCGTCAGGTTCAATTTCTACGCCAAAGATAAGGGAATAGGAAAAGGCAGAAACCCACATAAACCCCGTCATTTCTCTTATCACAAAAGCAGCATTATCTCGAATCACAGCGTCTGTAAACTTTTTGCTGCGTCCTAGGATTGGAGTGGTCCATTTGGATACATACCGTCCTGGAAAATGATTTTCATAATATCCCAAATCTCAAACACTTTGGTACCAATTGGACACAGACAACTTCATACATGCAGCTCCACATAATTTCCAGATCAATGAAAATGAACGAAGATGATCTCAAAACAAGATGAGTAGTAAAGAGTAATTGCAAAGGGTTTCGATCCAATAAAGACGCCGAGGAGGTCTGTGTGCAGTGACGAGGCTGGACGACATATTTCCAGTGATTAGCGAGCAACAATGGGCTTCCCCAATCTGCCCAATGCCAGAACTAAAATTCGAAGAAGGATGATGAAACGAATCATAAAGGCTGCTCAACCTACCACCAAAATTTCTCTCTCTCTTTCAAACGAACCCTTTTTAATGCACAGCACGTTTAGAATCGGTGGACTAATCGCCATGGCCTTAGTCAAGAACGTGGATATGCGTTAAACAAGGAAGGGGAATTGCTTCTTGACCCATGCGTCTTCCTTCCTCTATGACGTTATACCACTACACTCCATTCTTCTCTCTATCTTTGTCACAAATACTTCAAATCTAATCAATTATCCTTGACTACTAATTAGTTTATTAAGTAATCAATCTTTTGATAATAAGAACTTGGGTAGTGATTCCAATTTCAATATTCTTTTGGTCAATCCACTTGAAGTTTGCAGGCCAAGTGTCCAGCTTTGCTTGAAATTTGATCCTGGAACCGGATCAATTTGCTTCTAGACCGTTTCTAGAATCAAATCTGATATTGGGTTCAAGTTCCAATCAGTCGCATTATGAATGATCCATTGCAAGTTCACTCGCACACTCGCAAAATGGGCGCTATTATGATGAGAATGCGTCGAGTCCAACTCTAATTGCATAACGAAATTTCACTTAAGTTTGATAGAACCAGTTGTCATATGGTGGAACTGATTACTGAATCTGGAGTAATATTTTTGCCAGCTGCCCATAGTGATGAGATCAATCTCTCATTCACAATATTATCAATATATGAAATGATAGAAATATCAAGACTAATCATATTAAAATATGATGATTTGGAATTTAAGATTTTTATATAAACATGTATCTAGTAAGGTGTAACTTATTATACACATATATCTCTTACATAATGAAATTAAAAATCAAAATAACATCATGTATTTTGGCTTGAAGATAGGATTAAACACACATTTATTTGATAACTTTCTTATCAATAATACATCTGATGTGGTGGGTATCTGTGTTGCCCAAAATTTACATATCCTCTGAAGATCTTGAAATAATATAGTATGATCTTATATTGGAAAGTTGGAATGGATCGATATCGAGTTACAGGAAAGTTTGTTTCTTTGTCCCCATACATGAAGACAAACTCTTTGTACTTAGTTACCATAAAGTTGCCTTATTTTTCTGAATATCGGCCATCGAAACCCATTAAATTATCAACCTAAACCGCTATAATGGCCAACCACATCATTTCCACACTTTTCATCACCCAACAGCAAAATGGGTCAACACTATCCAAACACAAAGCTATTCCATCGGCCAGCTAGCTATTCCATCTAATAACACTACTATGTACGAATACGAAATAGAGTAGTTATCCAGAAATTTACAGGTCAATTGTCTTGTTTCAACTGGTTTAGGGATTAGATGATATTTCCTCGAGCATCAGACTGCAAACTTTGTTGTCAGTATCCTTCACCATAGAAATCTCTCAAACCAGCTCGATAGCAATGGATTGTTTCCTTAGTCAATTTCGAGCATATATAGATGTCCAATGATCGATCCTACAAGCGTGATCATGTTGTATCAAAAAGAGTTCCACCAAATAACATACTATTATAAAATGGCGAATAAATACGTCTTTTAAGATTGTCTTTGAAAGAGCGAACCAATTCGTATTACCATAACACGTCATGAATGGGGTAGATCGAGAATTTGGTCCTCAATACGACTTTCTCAATGGAGAAAATAAAATATACAGGCCGCTTCATAATTAGAAATTTTAAAATTGCAACGCTCAAATTAGTTGTACTACTTCCGAATGGAATAGATTTACTTTCAGAATCATTATTTACTTAAAAAAATGGAGTAATTGTTTATGTCATGATTCATGAATATAGATAGGGATGATATGTAACATCAGATTTCATGCAGATCAAATCAAACTAATAATATACTAGTATATAGTATATGCTTTTAATTAAAGAAAGATAAAAAGTAGAAAAGTGACCATCACTTACCAGACTATAACCTGAATAACGAAGCATGTGGAAGAAGAAGAGGTCAACATCAACGACCACCACCGAGTACTATATTAATTGAAAAAGCCTGCAAAAGCAATTAAAACTCGAAACAGAAAACCCTAGATATTGCTAGCTGTGAATCACAAGCAACATCTTTATTTTTGCTTCTGGAAAAGCCTTATACTAGGACCAGCCTCCCAGATAATTAATGGTATATATAGTTAGGAAACAAGAAAGATAATAATTAATGGTATATACATCTCGTGGGAAATTGATTAAACCTACAAATCCAAAGCTCAAACTACATTAATCTAATTTAATGTATTTCGTAGTCTGAAATTCGTATTACTGTATACATATATACATATATATATACACACACATACATATATCCATGAGTCTTTCAAAACTCGTACAACCTTCGTCTCTAATTAACTTATCGTTTTTACTATAAGATTGAGTGCAACCATCGATCCGATCAGTTTATCAAGATGAAAAACAAAAAAGACGAAAACAATTAAAGGAAGCTTATAAAATAATTAGCTAGCTAAAGAGCACTAGCAGGAAGAAGCCGTGAGGCTCAGGATGGATAGCGCCAAAATGTAAAGATATACAGTAGTGAACTGATTGTATATATATAGCATTTTTCGCTATGGCGCTATCCTCCTGAGCTTAACAGATTCTCCCACACTGTAAAATTTACATTCAGAGCGATCACGTAAAGCTCCTTCGATCGCTCTCTACTGCTAACATATAATATGGCCAGATATAAGCTGGAGTTAAGTTGTGAGGAGAAGGTAACTTGCAAGAGGCTGTATTTATAACAGGAAGAGACTGGTGTGGTACCCGGTTTTTATTGTATATTAATTAATTAATACCTAGCAACTTTTTTTTTTCTTTTTTTTTTTTAAGTTATAATACCTAGCAACTTGCAAGAGAAATATACCATTTTTGGGCTTCTAGAATACATATTCTTGGCTGGGCTTAAATTTTCTAAAATTGCATTTTCTGAATACAAATTACAACTGAGCATGTTTGAAATGAACAAAAATAATATTTGGCATTTTCTGTATAGAAAAAGCTTGTCATATACATATTATGATTTGTTTGGTAGCTTTTTTCGTTTGAATTTTGGAATTAGAGATCTTCATTATTTATTTTAAAATATGTTTAATAAAACCATAATTTTCAAAATTATTATTACTAATATTATTTTATATTACTTTCCTCAAATAGGAGTATATAGCTGTATAGAAATAATTAATAAGCATATTTTATTTTATTTTTTAAAAAGTAAATGAATGCATAATGTTCATTCATTAATAAGTTGGGAAAAATAAGCGCTCCTTCTACAAGTGTAACGGGCAAGTATACTCAATAATCAATAAACATGCTTAGAAGCTCCAATATATATTATTTATAATTTAATTCCAATATTATTTGTGTAGAAGCTCCCATCGTGCCCCAAAAAAGAGATAACTACACGACCCTTTACATATTGTTTAAATAACGTTTGGCCACTAAACCTATTAACCCTAACATTTGTGTCCAAGTCGCCTCTACAGCTTTACGGTATACTGAATGTCAACATGGCACCAACGGAGTCGTTAAGTTGTTAATGGTGCTGAGTGCTGAGTCTGCTGACATGCACCATAGTTTAAGGATGCGTGCGTTGTGTGGAGCAGTATTCATAACTTTGTTAAAACAATACCAAAAATGTGTGTCTTTTTGGCATTTTAATAAAAAAAATACGACATTTAAGAATGTACGGAAGCAAAGACGGAACGCGCTCGAGACATAGAACGAATGCACTCTAAGTAGCCAATTGCTAGTGTTAATAGTTTAAGTGGTCAGATCGTTATTTTGCAATTAGTTTAGGGAGCCACGTTTAAATAAAATATCCCTACTCCCTATACATGAAATTTAAAAAGGTAAACACTTTCTTCTCCTTCCTTCTCAATAATTTATTTTCAATTCTCTGAAATTGAGGGAATTAAGAGATAAAGGTTCGTTGAAAATGAAGGTAGGATCCACACTTCCATTTACATTTTATACGCTAACGACCATGCACGTTTGTTGTTGGTAATACGGCGAACAAACATCTAAAATAATGTTTTTGTGCGGCAAAAAGTCCAAGACCTTCCTGAAATTCTTGTGCTCCTATCGTCATATTTAGATCAAAATTCAATTTCAATCAAAATGGTTAGGATAACATCTTCATAAGTCTCTATGTCCAACAAAAAATAATTTGAAAATCCCTGTATCGAATGCCCAATAGCTAAGTACAAATCGATTGATGGCTGAGATTAAGAAAGGGCTGATGAAGGAAGAGAAAATAATTTATTTCGATTCATGATTTAATTTGAATTTACTTTAATTTTATTTTAATTCAATCAAATTATTTGGACAGTTGTGTGGCAAAATCAATTCAATGTGATATAAATTAGGATATTTATCTAATTTTTAATGGACATATAAGCGACCATAAAAAAGCAAATAAAACGATTGAGATTGCTTTAAGCTAAAAAAGTTTCGACACAAAAAACTACGAAACTCTTTTTTACCTTTCGTCCGGACTTATAACGGTGTTGTCCAAATGGTTAACGTACTTTTAACACATTTTTAGCTGCTTTTTTAGTCATTTTCTTTATAAAGTTGACTGCTTTTTTGATACATATCCAATAAAATATTCGTTGAACCACATAATTTTCAGTGACTAAAGAGGGGATTAATTCGAGTAATATCGTGATGCGTGTCAATTCAACTATCATGACATCAGAGCTCCATGGTTTGATCTTCACTATCCCAACATGTTCAAACTAATCATCATCTTACCAACCGTCGGCAACGAAAAATCTTCCACTCCTAATTTTGAAAATTAAAAATAAAAATTCTATTAGTGAGTCGATCATTAACACAATCAATTAAGATTGTTTACTTGTTCCCGTCATAAAACAAGCATTAAAATGGGAGCATTAATATTAGCACTTGGGCAATTTGAAAAGGGCTTTATCAGAAGAAATGTGTTAAGCACTTTATTGTTATTATTAAATAAAAAAGTTATAATTGTATTTATTTTATATTTGGAATATGTTCCTTTCTATTTTAGGCATTTTTATGAGGCATATATTTTATTTTTATAAAAACAAATTTTTAAAAAATATTTAGAAGATATTGTAAGTTTTAAAAACCAAACAAAAAGTAGTTGGTGTAAAATGGATGAATATACGTCATACTTTGAATAATTTTTTTTACATGGTAATACTAAGTTGAATATGTGAGGGGATAAATTTTTATTATTATTTTTATGGTAATACTTAGTTGAATATGATCTTCGAAAAAACAAAATACTTAGTTAAATATATAGAGAGGGGATAATGTTTGGGAGATTAGCATAGGGGCCCTCGTTAGCACAGTATTAACACTGATGTGCTCACTTTTTTGCTTTTTAATCTGAGTCAGAGCAGAGCCTCGGCACTTGAACCTCTCTCCGGGGTCCCCAACATGATGTATTAGTTGAATCTCAAATAGCGAGCTTACTTACTTACTCAAAACATAGGCTGACTCGCTCAGATGAGTGTTTCCAGGCAACATGCCAACAACTAATCAATGATCAATGTATGATCCATATATACTAGTAATTTCTATATTTGAATTGAATTTTTTCGAAATGTATTTGAATTGATTTCTGTATTTGGGTTCAAACCATATTCCTATATGTAATCTTACGGTCTAGTTATTTGTACATCCTATTTATACATTCCATATACATTCCCGCGGTTGTTCATAATTTTAGTCACCTCTCGTCAGCCTTTGTATTCAATTCTCTATTCTACGATTTATTAAAGACTTTTTTTCCCCACATTATCTGACATTTCTCTATCTCTTTCTACCTACTCTCTGACTGCCGTAAAGCTCTCATCAAATCTCTGCCTTCGTGTTAGACTTGACTGTATCATTTCTGTATCCTATTATAACTAACACTACAGTATTTGGACCCTACACTCCGCTTCTAAAAATGTCATTGACAATCTTCAAACATAATTTTACTCAAAAAAATTTAAACATAATTAGTTTAACTAATTCCTATATGAGAAAAAATGCCAAGACATTCATGGTAGTTAAAAATCTCATCTCAATAGATTGGTAGGTGCGAGTAATCCTATGTCTCGAATAGATCGTCAGTTTTCACCCATTAGAATGAGAGGGTAGATGTTGTAGGATCGTTTCGCAGTGTGGGTTCACTTTAGTATCTCTAGTATTCTTAATACAATTCTTCCTTCATATGTTAATATATATTAACTTTTCGATGATTTTTTGATTTTTTTTAAATAGATGACGTTTTGAGAATATCGATGAATTTTTTCAGTTATTATTCCTCCACTAACTTTAAATAGAAAAAAATGATAAAATTATAACGTAAAGATAATTTATGTATTAGAATTAATGATATTTATATACGTAAAAATGTCAAATATCGTATTCAAAATACAAAAATAGTAGATATTATATTTATTTAAAATAAATTAATAAAAATAGGAACTTTTGTTTCTTCATGTTCCTATTCCTATCATGCTCCGCTTTATATCTTGTCGTCCATATTTAGGTAGAAATTTTATTTTACCTACCTTGAATATAGTATTCAATACTAAGAGAACTATAATGAAAATGTCTAGAGAAGATGGAGACTATAATCGAAGAAAGTAGTTAGCTATAACTTGCCTTGACAAGAAACTATTGGGAGGCTAGGAATTCGGTAGTGGCTATGAATTGAAAATCGTGCTTTTATTAATTTAGCCGGCAAATCCTAGAGCGAATTTGATTTTGATGTCATGTCATCGACGGGGCAGGGTCTCTTTTATTTGTCAAATCCAAGCTGATTCATTTGCCACGTGTATTCTCCAGGTCTCACCTACACACTGACCCCGTCTCAGTCTTTGTCGTCCAACGATCTCTAGTAGACTTGGTTGTCGTACCCACCCCACTACCTATCTATCTATCTATCTATCCTAGTTGAAATTGTAAATCGAACACAGACGACTAATTGGGATTCTGTTCATTGTAAATTGGACATTGTTATTATTTGGCTAATCATTGTTTCATGATATCCGATGGCCTGTATCGTAATGCAACTCATTTTAGTTTCGATATTTTTATAATTCGTTTAGATAGTTTGATTGTAGATAATGTTTTAGATAATATTTATAATTTTTATTTATTTTAGAGCGTCGAATCCAAAAATTATCGTCGGTATAGATCAAGTTCAGATAGCTAATTTTTATTCTTGATAATATTTTACTCCTTTATAAAAAAAATATAACAAAATACAGGGTATTCTCAAAAAAAAAAACGTGTAAGACAAGAGTATTCACTAAAAATATTATGGCCCAAAAAGAATTCCAGGGCCTTGTTTCTCTGAACACTACTCCTTATGAAGCACAATTTAGGTTGTAACTTTTTTATGTGTCAATTCAATTGGACTTTTTTCACTCGGGCCCTAATTCCGCAGCCCAATTTAGTTTTACCTTTCTGTGGCCTCACTGTTAATTTAAGGACCGATAACCAGTAAAAAATTAAGTTTAATGGTTCATTTGAACCTTGTGCAATAGTTTAAGGTCATGAAATGAAAGCATAACCACAAAAAGGGCAAATTTGTACTACAGTGAGTTGCGCCATTTTCTCAGCTAAGTATATCTTCAACGTCCAACTTTTGCAATCTCCGGTGACCGTAAACGCAAGAACAAACTAACTGCAAATAAAGCTTATACTATTATATACCATCTCTCCTCCCACCATGGCCTCTTCTCTTGCTCTTTCTATTCCTTGTTTCGCCCATTTTGCGTCTAAGAGATTTCTCGCAGAAATGAAAGATTTACAAATGGTAAGGGCTTTGATCAATCTCGAGTTTCGATGTATGTCGAAACTTCGGTGGTTGTTGATGATGATTTGTTCAAAGTTATAAACCCAATTCGGCTTTTCTCTTCCCCGGTCAGGTCAGTGCATTTGTTGATTAATTGTTCTTGCCCAATTTTGTAAAACTCATTTCAATGGGAGTTTGGGATTTCTTATATGTATGAATGATATAATGTCGTTTTCGCTTACTTAGTTGTATTGTATGAATCTCACAGGGCGCACAAGTTGTTGGAATGGGAAAGGAGGCTCAAAGCGTGCAGCAGCACGGATGTACACGAAAGCTAATGATCTATTGGGGTAGAGTCAGTCAGTCTTATCTACATAATTTGGCTTTCTATTTTCTTGTTTATGTATCTAGTTTCATCCTTTAGTTTCAGTCAGTCATATGAATTCGTCTTAATATGTTGCATTTAGATATGATCTTTTAGATGTTTGCATAAATGGACCAAAGAAGCTGAGACTCAGACTATCATTAGCCAGTTATCTTCTTCAGCTGTGTTTGACCATGTCTATCAATCACATCGACACCATCAAAGAGAGATGACTCCATCTTTCCTTCATACAGTCTCTTAGTTCTGTATTACGACTTCATTTGTTTTTGTAAGGAATAGGTAATCAAGCTGTGAGTTGAATATGGTGTATATAAGTATTGATATCCTATAAATGTCCCGTGACTTGAAATTGTTTGTTGCTTCCTAGATTTCAACATTGATGTTTGCAGCCAGCTAGCTATGTAACTAGCTTAGCCGCGGTTGAGTTGCTCCGTGCTTGTGATGGTGGGCAGCAAATAATTGACTCCGTTGATGTAACTTGTGGTCTCAGCTTGGGAGAATATACTGCTCTTGCATTTGCTGGAGCATTCAAGTAGCCATCCAACTTCAGTAATTAGTCTTTTAACTTGCATTTCCTCTAAATTTCTTTTTTTTTCCTGCTCTTTCTTTTGTTAGTAATGTTACTTTTTCTCGGTTAATTTTCCATATTAAGCTTCGAGGATGGGCTCAAGCTTGTTAAATTAAGAGGTGAAGCCATGCAGGTAACCGCATGTAGCTCGGTAATAAATACCTTAGTTTCATGATGTCATATATATGTTAATAATTCATTATGGCATTTCCAATTTGCTTCAGGATGCTGCTGATGCTGCAAAAAGTGCTATGGTCAGTATCATTGGTCTGGATTCAGAGAAAGTTCAAAAGTTGTGTGATGCAGCCAATCAAGAGGTTGATGAAGCCAATAGAGTTCAAATTGCAAATTATCTTTGCACTATAAGAATTATGTTTCATCTTTTAAGTTCACATTTTATAATCCTTCTGTATATTTGTTTGACATTGTACTTTGCAGGGGAATTATGCAGTGTCCGGTGGATTAAAAGGAATAGAAGCAGTAGAAGCCAAGGCAAAGTCATTTAAAGCTCGAATGACGGTATTACTTCTCTTTATCTTAATCTTCATCTCTGTTTATGATCATCCTTTCATTTCATCCTGTATGATTAGGACATTGTTTCCTTAATTTTTCTAGGTCCGTCTAGCTGTAGCTGGTGCTTTCCACACAAGTTTCATGGAACCAGCTGTCTCAAGATTGGAAGTTGCTTTGGCAGCATTACAAGTCCAAGAATCCCCATTATTTCCAATGTTGATGCCCAACCACATTCTGATCCCAATACAATTAAAAGATATTGGCTTGTCAGGTAACCTTTCCAAACCTTTTTTTTCCCCACCATTTGGATTTTTGAAGATCTATGGAGATTCTAAAGCTTTAAAACCACAGGTGACGTCTCCTGTTCAATGGGAAACAACAGTGAAGACTCTCCTAGACAGAGGTCTTAAGAAAAGTTATGAATTGGGACCAGGAAAGGTATTTTATAGGCACATGACTGAAACTTATAACCAGAATTCAAGCCTGGTCTTTGAATTGTTTTTCGTTTTTTGACTGAATTTATGTATGTGTATGTTGGTATCAGGTTATTGCTGGAATTGTGAAGAGAATGAACAAAGCTGCAGTGATTGAGAACATTGGTGCTTAAAGCTCGAGTAGGACAGACAAAACGGGAGCATGTCCTTCTTGCGCCATACACTCTCAAAACACACAACTTTTGGAGGCGTTTGGAGCAAGGCAGGCATACTCCAAACTACTATGGTTTTTACTTGGTTGTGAATGAGAAAACCAGTATTACTTTCCAGCTAAGAAATGCTAAATAATGTAATCATAAGCAATTCAAATACTAATTTATATCAAATACTAGTTCTTATAAAACAGATAAATTTCCAGAAATTGCTGATCAGGAAAACAGTAATGTCGATGGAATACAATGTTTTGAAGTGTCTAGTTCGAGGTAGTGGAGGAAGTAGGCGTTGGTTGCTGCCTCAATCTCCTTAGCCGATGAATCCAATTGTCTTCTTGGACCGTTTGGGCCCACTCAGGAGCGAACCACCAAATGAAATTCCACGCATCCGCCTCCATCACCCTCGCCGCGTTCTCCACCGTCAACTGGCGCGTTCCTTCCTCCTCTCATCTTCCGAAAATGCCCTCTGCATTTCCGTTTCACTCTCTTCTCTCCTTACCTCATCTTCACTTTCTTCGCTGTCGCTCCTGACCATCCGCTGTCAATCCGCCGTCATTTATAACGATCGATGCGATACCGTTAGGGAGACGGTGGTGGTGCAATTCTTCTCCTCCTCCATCGTCTGACATGCTACCCGTCGTCGGCGGAGATCGGCTGGTAGTATTCTGAAGATGATTCGTCGGGATTTGAGTCAGTGTCGCTTCCATTACCGTTCTCTGAAAGGCCAAAAGCACAGATCAATAAGATATAAATTCCGGAATTGTTGTACGGATAAAGGACGAAAAATTACAAAGAAAAATTACCTTGAACGAAATCAGTGTTGTTAGATTCAGAGACGGCGTTCATTAGTTAGATGGTGTAATTGAAGTAAACTGATGCAACTGAGAAAGAGACCAGAGCTGAAATTTTATAGAGCTTTCAATAATGGCGTTTCTGATTTCAGATAAATGGGCCTGGACAAATCCGATGCGTTATTTTTCGTTTTGAGGGATGTGGACAAAAAATTGTGAGTGTATAGTATTTTCATGGTTTTTAGATGCTTCAAACTATAAGAAACAATATTAATCAGATTGTGTCAAGGCATAAATAAATAAATAGAGAACTAAAACAAATCAAAAAACCTTAAATTGCACCAGCCGGGAATCGAACCCGGGTCTGTACCGTGGCAGGGTACTATTCTACCACTAGACCACTGGTGCTAATTGAACCCCTCCTCCTTTAATGTATTAGTTATACTCTAATATTATCTTATTGAATTAACCTCAAATTCGCACAACTGCCAGTGGAAATATCGGATATTGTCGAAAGATTTATGAATTTGGTTGCAGAAGAAGAGACGTAGAGTAAAACATAAAATTCTTTGCACAAGAAGACGGGAAAGGTATTTTGTATAGATGTGGAAAAAAATGTAAAGTTGCTGTCAACAGAAGGCAAGTTCATGTATGACCGGACGCATATATCTCATGAAACAGATCAGTAAGTACAATATCCAACACTAGCTAAATCACTCAGTTCCCCATATACCAATCTGCTTCTCATCTCATAAGCATACAAGATCATCTGATGTTATCAATATGCAAATGGATCTCTATAGATAAAGAGGCATGCGTCCCTATGACAAAGCTCTGCCAGTAAATATATTGAATACAAAAAAGAACTCAGCAGTAACTTGAAAGATCCAGTACATAAGAGTCTAATCAGAAGAATTGAATTACAAAGCAAAATTCCATAAAATCCAGCAGAAAACTGAAGCTGGATTAATAATAAGAACTTCTTCATCCTTTCAACATCTACAGTACAAAAAATCTGCTCCCACGGATCAATTCCAACTATCTGCTACTGTGGACTCTCTTCAGCCTGATAAAAGTTTCCTAATTATTTCTTGCATCTCAACCAAACTCTTCCTTACCTGCTTATACAGTGGGTTTTTGTTTCGCAGCTCAAAAAATGATGTGTCCTATTTATTTAGTGTTTAATCTCGTAGAGTTGCGAGAGTGTTCTTGTTATTGAGTTCTTGGAAGAAGTTCTTCCCTGCTTCATAAGTAGACCAGCAAATTGCAGCAGCAGGAGCATGGAAAAGCATCCTAGGAATCCATCCCCTCATCAGTCCTCTATACCCATCCTTTTTCACTATTGGTTTACCAACATCCCACATTGAACCACTAGTGTATCTATCGCATCCACAAACACCCTATACAAACAATTAACAACGAATTACGGTTCAAAACAAAAGAAAAAAATGACATTCATTATAAACCACTGACCATCATTCGACTCATCTCATTATGCAAATAAGATATAGCATATCAGTGCCATATTTAACAAAGCGACAAGATAAAAGCATTCAATTCCAAGCCCAGTTCAACAAATTTCAATTTCCACAAAAATAACTGTTAGCAAACTAATGAAAACTGGAAAAAATGAGATTCAATAAGGGGAAAGGTTATGCCTTTCGACCATTCTGATCATATGAATGCAAATAAGTTGTTCATCGCGCTCTATACTACAGCACCAGCACGCCCTCAATGATTAAAAAGTTAAGAGAACGAGAAGGCCCTTGAGTTAGCAATATAAGATAACACTTTGAATCAATAGAACCATTCTCTAGGGGCACAGCTAAAACAATGTCATTTCCTACTCGTTCATTGCGTTCAAAATTTTAGCACCACTAAACTACACAGTTGGATCATAGTTATCACCTAATTGCTTTGAAGTATGTAGTTATTATTTATATGACATCTCAAGTATAGATAGAAAGATACAATCTTTAACTAGGTAATGACAATCAATGAATCAAAGGACAAAAATTTCCATTCAAGTGTAGCACAAGTAAATCAAAACTAGCAAATATATAACTTCCAATTACCTGGCACTGCAACCGAGTCTTAACGACATCGAGTGGTGTGGTAACGGCAGCAGCTGAGGCACCAGCCACAGCACCAGCACGTGGCGTGGACGATCAAACGATCATCGCTGGCATTTTCTCGGGGAAATCCCCATCAAACCCTTCTTTGCAGCCTCATAAGTTGCAAAATGCACGGCCATAAACGGTGCATTCATAACCACAGTCGTCCAATAGGATGCATAGAAAGCCCCAACTCCTTCATTTCTCAACACAGTCTTAACACAATCCCAAACTCCTCTATACCCACTAGTCTCACCCAATTGCAGCCTCTGCTTCACCATATCCATCGGAGTCAAAACGGCGTCGCTCGCAACGGTCGCCACAATGCCGGAAACCGCATGAGCGGCGGCATCATCATGATTCCGTTGAGAGAGGAACTTTTTGGATTTTTCATAGACGGCGAAGTGAACGGCGTGAGCTGGGCCAGCACCCAGTCCCATTGCTCCGATGCCGCGGTAGAAAGATGCGACGCCGTTAGTTTGAAGGATGCTCTTGAACGCGTGGACGACACTCACCGACTTAATTGGACAAGAGCTTAGAGCTTGCATATGAGTCTTGACGGTGTCGACAGGGAACATCGCCATGTGCTCTACCATTCCAGCAATTGAACCGGCGATCATAAACTGCCAGAAGTGTGAGTCCGTCGTGTGCGTCATCTCCGCCGCCTTTATCCGCCACCGCCAACGGGAAGGTACTCAGGATGCTTGCCGTGTCGGCTGGATTTCTCGGTTATGAATTTCGGCGGCCATCTAAAAACTCAAAATTGACTCTTTATCGTTACGTCGTGTATGCCACACGAAGCAGTAGTTTTGATTTTCGACAACACACGAAACGAAACGATAGTAATTTATTCGGAGGCTAAAATTGGGATTGAAATTAGGGTTCCAACTTTCCGAGCTTACAGTATTGGTATAAGTATATTCACAAACTTATAAAATCTCCGAAAATTTTGGATTCATTACGCAATTATTTATTAGGAAGTACTCAATAAAACCGAAATAAGAAATTTCCACTGTAATAAAGATAAAAATACACTCCTACTAATTAGTCATTATATTCTGACAAAACAGTATAATTTGATCCTATTATAAGCTGTGTGAAACAGGAGATAAAAGACAAAACTGAAGTAAATAGTTTGACCTTGTTCAAATTAGAGCCGTGATTCAATTTTTCTGAAACAAAATTAGAGATAGAGCCGCGAATAAATCTAAGAAAATACTCCTATTTGTAAAAAATTATCATTTTTTTGAATACGTGGAGGTAAAGTTATCGAAGAGAATAAATTTCTAGATCAGAAATCAATTTCTAACGCCTTAAGAAAGGAAAAATAAAATAAAAAGACAGTAATAAATTTCTATTAAACTAAAATAAGTGGCTTGCTTGTTGAACGGACTAGTGAATAGTGATAATTTATTAACTTTTTAATACTACATCTCAAGGCAAAGTTGACTGACAGATGTAGATTGTAGAAAAGATTGAGTTGGACTATTGTTTTCCATTGGCCTGAGAACAGACCGACCTAAAGCAAAGCCCAAACGAGGAGATTAGCAACTTCTACTCAGAAAATAGGAGCTCTGAACAAACAACTCTAAGAAATATTACCTTCGTTTACAGTCAGAAAAGTGATATCTGAATTAGGAATGAAATGAGTACATATAGTAATTTCACGGATTGTTTGCTTTTTGTATGTTTGTTTATTTCTTTGATTTCGTTTGCGTTGTGTTCGGTCTTGTGAGGTTGGATCTATGTATCGATCTTGACATTCTAACTTTCTTACAAATTTGTCTAGATAGTTGATTCATGAACGATACTATGTATAACGTTAACGATTTTAGTATAATGTGAAAGATTAAAAATATTTATTCAAAAATTATCAATAATTGACATGTTTCAACATAGTCACTAATAATTTCATTAATATAAGTATTTTCCTCCTTACAAGGAAAAAGAAAAGGAACTCTCAAAGGGCATGGTCTACTAAAATGTCCATAATGAATGCATCAATGTTGGTGATGGAGGATCCTCCTTCAGCAACAGCTTGTCGACAAAGATCTCGAAGTTCACTAGTCCTTTTTCTCATTTCTTTCGATTCATCGTTTTCCAAATCCATAAACCTCGTCACAACCTCAGCAATCTCTTCTCTGCTAACCAACTTGTCTATATCATTTCCAATTTTCCAATCTTGCACAATCTTCCTACTATTAGAATCTTGATCCAAAAACAAAGGAAGAGTGATCATGGAATCCTCCGTAAATGGCTTCGAGTGTCGAATTCCATCCGCAATGCGTCAAGAACCCTCCGATGGAAGAATGACACAACACTTTCAATTGAGTCACACCAAGAAATCACATACCCTTTATTATGATCATTTGAAATTTCTTTATTTAGTCGAGTTGCTTCCTCTCGAGCCACCCACAAGAATCTAACGCTGCTCTTTTGCAAGCCTGCTAGGATTTCGTCCATCTGAGTTTTCGAAAGGGAAAGAAAACTTCCCAATGAGATGTATAAGACAGAATTCACAGGCTGAGAATCAAGCCATTGGACGTGATCAGAGTTTTTGTGGGGATTATTATCAGTTGTGTTAAGGTCTAAGTTATTATAAGGTATTGAAGGGCCAATGGAATAGACTGGAAATGGCAATGTTAGTTTTAATGAGTCTATGACTTGGGGCTCTAGCTCGTACACGGAAGTGAAGAGAAGGTACTGAGCTTTAGTCACCATTGAAATGCAATCTAAGGCAAGCTGCAACACTTTTGGACTGTCTCTATCGATGATTGTTACAAGATCTTTTACTTCACTTGAAGAAATTCCAGGAATGCTTTCCTCATGTTCTGTAAAATTGGAAATGAAACGTTACCCTCCTCCCCATATCTAACAAACAACTTACCCACCTTATTTTCTTTACAAAGCGAAAAGTCTAGATTCTCAACATGTTTCAGTTCCTGTCTGCAATCTTTTACAATCGTAGTGGCAACAATGCATGGATTTAGAGTTAGTAGCATATAAGAGATTACCCGACAGATTATTAAACCCTGAAGGATGATTCTGTTCGCATTCGGAGATACCGAAATGATAAAGCGTCGAGAAAAATGTAAGGTGACATAGTCCAAAATGAGGCTACAGGGATATTCATGCTGTTTCCAACTCCGAATTGTGCTCAAAACCTCTATATCAGCAATGATTGCAGTTACTGACAGTTCGAGTCGATCGAGGAGCAGCTCGAACGGAGCTTCCAGTTTCGTCTTAACAGCTTCATAAAAACCAGGAAAATCCTCAGCTCTACACTTCTCAGATGGGAGGACATTCGGAATCGAACTAAATCTTATGTTGTCAGGCTTTGGATCACGACTAAGGAAGCCTAACCACTCTTCAGTGACAACAAAAGTGATCAAAATGTCATTTTTCCTAGAAACCAATAACTTGCAAAAATTCATCATGGGATTGATGTGGCCTCGTCCTGGATAAGGCATCGCCACCACGTGGCTGACCCTGCATGGATGCCTCTTGTCGGAATTCATGTCTTGAGGGGAAAATTGTCGGTGTTGAAATTTGGGTGCAGAAGGAAGGAAGAAGATGAAGAACACTGATTTGGGAATTAGGGATTTTGTGAAACCTTGTGACCGATTGGAAGAGAAGACAAAACGGCATTAATTCTTGCGTTTTGTGCACACGAGCTGCTCATGGATGAAACGCAGCGTTTTACTCCTTCTGTGCAACGAATTGCTTCTGCTTTGCAAATGGGCCTCACGCTCCCTCTCCTCGTCTCTGCTCGGCCCAAAGCTTCTCTGCTGGGCTTTGTCTGTCTGCTAGCCCAACCAATCAGGCAGCTGTGTTTGTGCTGCGGCAGTTGCTTGCGTTCCAGGCAACGTCCTCTCTTCTTTCACAACTAGTATGGCCATGATTAAAGACTACCAAGCTCAAGTCAATCAAAACATTACCACACCATACTAATTCTCTTTTTAATATTTTTTTCATTACTGTTACAAATTGTGTTATATATACAACAAAAACAATGTAATGTAAGTAGTTGAAATCAATAAGAAAAAATGGTTTTCTCTCAATTTTGTGTTTTTCATCTCTAAATTTCAACAGTCAGTTCTGATTTTCTATGGTTTTGTTTGTTTAAATAAATTTATTCTGATGTGAACTAGGAAAGTAGAAACTGATGTCCCTTATTCACATAAACAAACTTGTCAATGTTTACGTTTTTGGTTGATATCACATGTGATATGTATCTAAAAAGTGTTGTCGTGTACTAATGATCTATCACATGATCCATAGTATACAGATGGAGCCATGTTCAAGAGGGATGAGATAACTTTTGATTTGGCCTGTCTAATACTAGTACTTTGCTAATCAATTTTGTAGTTATACGGTAAAACAACATCCCAAGCATTCGGTTTGAGTTTTTCTGTAGTTGAGATATACGTAAGACTGATTCAACATTGTGTAATAATATCCAACGTTTTACAATTTCTACCGAATATATCTTTTTTCAGATGATGTGCAGACTAAAAAGGCAAATCTTGGAGCGCCAAGTCTTCTCATTTTTGGGATATGGGAGAGGATGTCAATGCACTCAGCAATAGCGGAGCTAGAAAATATTCTTTGTGAGAGTCAAATTATTTTAAATTTTTACGTGAGAAATTTTAATCACATTTTGACGAAATATTTATTTTTATCCTTATGGTCGTTAAGCAAAAAATGAGCTAATTAATTTATTCTCATTGTATTTCATTTTGGTTGCAACTTTATTATGTTATACCCACACGCATTCATGTCACCATTCTTGAAGCCACGCTTTATGATTTCCCCTATATTCATAAAATTTGTAATGTTGCGAGAATGGTTGAATGTATATGGAAATAGAGTAAAAAAGATAAAGATGAGATGTATAACTTTGCATTATACGCTGTATTACTCTCTGGAAAAGCTGTGGGTATATTGTATAGATATGAATGTACTCATGAAAGCATTGCTTTTACTGTCCCTTTCAATACAATTTTTTTTCTTTTACAAAAATGCCCCAAAAAAATTTTTTTAATAAATTCAAAAGAAAAGTAGCACTATCAATATACTCCATAGTGTAACCTTGGTTTATGCTCTTTGATTATTGAAAAATGTAGATTAGTTGTTTGAAGTAGTGTCATTCCAATCATTGGAATTGATCGGTAATTATTGTTAGTAGTTTAGCTTTCAAGGGTGGACCTCTTTTGAAAAAAAAATTATAACAAACCGGTACAGGTTGGTTATCAAAAGCAAAACTATAACTAGACTCATAAATGTAGGAGGGGGTGGAGGCTGAGTTGGGTAGGGGGATTCTTGGAGGAGGATAGCCAGACTTTGCAACAATGTTCGGAAGTCAAATCGAGATAAGTGGAATCGAATAATTTTACTATGAACTATTCTTTTGGCAATGTTGTGGCGTAAAATATTACTTTTAGCCATTATATATTGAGACGTGCAATCTTCATGTTTAGCTGCCTCACACGAGAAAGCGATTGGGAGTCAATAAGGTGCTTGCTAAACGAAAAGATGCGATGATGTTCGAGCACTATTGGACTGCCTTAAGAGTATAGAAGAGTGGATGTGTGAAGAATAAGTTCCGTATGCATGGAATTGGGATAATTAAGTTTGGGATTGAAGTCATGAATCATATATAGACCACTAATTTCAAACTTAACTAGATATAAAAAAAATGCCCAAAAAATTACAAACGTATATATTAAGAAGGCCCAAAAAATTATATACATAAAAAAGCACAAAAATATATGTTGAGAAAAAATAAATTATACTTATACTTAAATTAATATTTTGTTATAAATATTTTTTATTAAAAAATGTTTAATAAGCAATTGTTAGTCAAGTAATTTGCAATATTTCTCATCAAAATCTGATTCTACATGACCGATTAACATCTCTTACGTTTCTCACCTCACTTTACATTTTAAAATTTTCTCTATTTTTTTAATCAATATTCTTAAATACTTATATAATTTATTACTGTATGAAATCTCTTCAAAAATATATATGCACACTCTATTAAAATACTCTCTTCATATCACTATACTTACAATTTTAGACCTACTATTTTTATCAAAATACACCACATTTTATATATTTTCACACATATTTTTCTATTTTGCCTAATAACAAATATCAAAACAAAACTCATTTCTTTTACCCACAAATTATTCTTTGATTACAAAACCCTTTACACACACCTCGCCGCCCTCATCCTCACCGAACAAAATTATCATCGTGGTGGTGGTGATGGTGATGGTTTGCGTCAGCGACAGAGTGAAGCTGAAATCTATGGGATTTGATAGAGGCAGCTTTAAATTGGAAAGGGAAATCGAGAAGCTGTTGGCGGTACAAGGAAGCGAGCGAGTTGAAGCGGTGGCTTCGTTTGGGAACGCTCAATTTCAGCTGTCGGAATTCAGTCTCGCTATATGCGTGACGGAGAGATGGTTTCCATGATAGTTATTTAGGCTTTCATGGAAGCTAACGACTGGCAGTAGGTTTATTATTTCTGATGAGTGCTCTACTCTTCGATGGCGATTTCTGATATTCAGTGACTGACTGACTGAGTTGCAAACTGGAAAGAAATAATAATTGGAAAACAGAGAGTGGAAAAGGTACCTACAAATTTGATTTTAGAGTTTGAAATTGACTGATATTTTTAGATTCGAGAGAGACAAGAAGATTTGGAAAACTGTAATTAGTTTGTTATATAGGAGTATTTACGTAAAAAATTCACCATCTTTAATTTTTGACAAATTTTTCAAAATTGAATATTTATTCAAATATTTAACCAATAATTTTATTATTTAATTTTAATGAGTTTTTTATAAAATTAAATTTCAAAAAATTCGCCGACATTAAAATCTTATATACAATCGGAAAAAATTTTCAAATTTATTAAATTCTGAAATTTTATTATTGAATCAAAATTGATCAATGATATTTTAATGAAATTATGACGGTTCAATCACAAATATCTAGCATCAACGGACATAGTTTTAATATCAAATACGACGATAATAAAAAGTGCTTAGTGAAGATCGCTCGCAACATAATTTCTTTCTGTTAAAATGTGAGAAACCGTTTTTAGTAAAGAAACATTTTCATTATTAATGATCTTTACATCTAGTATTGTTTATATACAATCACGAAGCTAACAGCGTAACTAATTTTCTAGTTAATTCTAACAACTATTGTTGAGATTTTGTGAGGGAAGACGACGATTTAGTGAAGATCGCTCGCGACATTTCTTTTTCTTTCTCGTATATTTCTCCCTCTCTTTGAAAGTAGCTTTTCGTTTTGCAGGGTTTTTGTTTACGAGGACTGTATTGCAATTATCAATTTGTGTGTCGGGTGTGAATATGTATTCGGGCTTCGATAATGGGCTTCCAGAATGGAGTTCATTTATTTGTCGGCCCAACATTTAAATCTAGTGCTGCAAAAAGTTGAAGAAAGGTGAAGAAATCAGGGAAAGGGTAAAAAAATTTCTTGTGAGACGATAGACGGAGGAGATGAACATCATGTAGATCGGAGCCGGCATCCTCATTATCAGTGCTTGCTAATCATGTTTTTGCTAAAGCTTAATTACATAGAGGACCGAGCAATGGGATTGCTTGGACCGACATCCATCATTGTAGGTTGTCTTTATTAAAAAAAAAAAAAAAAAATCTACACTTAATTAAACTAAAAATGCAAAGAAAGGAAAAAAAAAAAAAAGAAAAAGACACAGCTATCACCGGCATCAAGGATGCCGGCCTTGATCTTTATTAAAAAAAAAGCATTTCTCACACTTAATTACAGCAAGAACGTAAAGGAAAAAAAAAAGCTTTAACGGCATCCTTGATGCGGTTTTTATTATTCAGCGGCAACCCCGTCATCGGTTTTGTATTAGTGATTAATTAGAAAATTAATCAGTCCGACCGGCAACACCGATGTCCGGTCGGACTACATTTGTTCACCAAATCAAATTCCGTTTCAATATGTTCACATGTATTTTTAAAAAATTACATTTGTAATTTTTGAAGAAATCAGATCGATTAAAGCGTTCACAATCTGAAATTTTTACGATTTCATTTCGATTTTTTAAAATAAAAAAATTAAAACGAGAACGACAATCGAGAGTCCCTTACAAAGCGAAGCCGAAATCGAGAGATCGAGAAATCGTTAGAATAATTTACGATTTCGATTTGGTTCCATAAATTTCTTTCTTGTATAACAAATTGTTGAAGATCGCTCATGAAAATATTTCTCCCTACATGTAATGGAGTTATCAATATGTATTACGAGGGAGTTGTCGGAGAGAAGAGGAGGCGAAGGAGAGTTTTCCCTTAAAAGCTGACCATTTTACCTTTCATCTCAAAATTATTTTTCAGAAATGCAAATATCGTAAAAATGATAATAAATATTTTATCTTATAATTTCCATAAGAAAAAATCTAGAATAAATTGTTAAGTATTTGGTTGTATTTTATCATATCCACTTCTTTTCGACTGAGGAAACCTAGTTATTATAGCTTTTATACAAGTGGACATGATGGAATAATAGTGGAACCTAAATTTTTCATTCGATTCGAATTAAAAAAAAAAAAAAAAATATACAGATCGTTTAAAACCTTAATCGAACTAGAACCAAAAACTGGTACATTTTAGAAAACATGTCAAAAAAGTTGGACCCGGGAAGTTAAAGTATCTTTAAAAATTAATAATTTAAATATATCATATGAAAGAGGTATTATTCGTATCCAAATATTAATAAACATATGTCAAGTATTATATCAAAAGGGAATTATTTGAACTTTATATCGATTATAATTATTTTGATTTTATTTTTAAAATCTGACAATCTATTAGAATTAAAAAAAAAAAATTAGCAAAAATTAAAAGTCACAAGTCAAGATAATAAAATGTATACTTGCATCTAATCAATTTAATTGTTCATTATTATTTGAAAAATAAGATATGTCCGATTTTAATTAGGAATAGAAAAAAAATATAGAGATTTTTATTAGGAATAATAGTTTAATAAAAAAGGAAATATGATATATGTATATAATTTGATTAGGAATAATTTTTTAAATAATATGTCCGTTTGAATAGGACTAAAGAAGATGTGTCCGTTTTAATTAGGAATAAGAAAAAAGAATATAATACATTTTAATTAGGAAAAAAAATTAATAGGAAAATTCGAAAAAAAATTATAATAGTGTGTTATAACTTTATTAAGAATAAATTTTAAAATAATTAATTAGAAAAAAATTAATATGTCAAATGTAACTCAGTAATAAAAGTTACGTATCGAAATTAATTCGATAATAAAAAATATATATATATATATATATATGTGCCCGTTTTAATTGTAAAAAATGAGAATGGGTTCCCGACTAAATACATATATAAAGTACAAGATGTTAGTACTACATTTTCTATTAATATATTATTGTACATATATATATATATATATATACATCCAAAGTGTTTGTAGAGTCGATTGACCCCTAATCACTAAGGTGGCTCCCCCTGATATGCAGCGTAAGCCTTCTTCTTACATTTATGAAGACATTATTTTCTTGACTCGAGCAAGTGACCTCTAGGCCATAAAGGATGGATGCGCCAAGATTCGCCCGCATAGAGATTGGACTGCTTCTAACTTTTTGCTTCAATGCTTCCAGGACAACTTAAAGCTATAAAATAGATCTAAAATACTTCATGAAGTCTTAATTACAACAGTATAGGGATTTAACTTGTCATAATGTTATTGATAAAACTCATCAAGTTTGTTTCAGATGATCCACATTTAGCAATTGCTTCTTGAAGTTCTGTTACTGTTTTCCTCAAATCTTTTACCTCTTTAGGCTTTCTGAATCCATGAACTTCTTCACAAGTTCTGAAATCTCTGACCTCGTAACATTTTTGGATCCGTCGGTTATTACTCTCCACCCAATCTTCCATTCTTCCACAATTTTCTTGCTGTTTGGATATTGATCGCACCTTATAGGATAAGACTGGAATGCTAAGCGAAATCGCTTCAAGAGTCAAAATCCATTCGCAATGAGTCCAGAAACCACCAACAGACGAATGACACAAAACCTTCAATTGGTCGCACCAAGGAACAACTAAACCCATCTCGCTGATATCGAAGGTAACTTCTTCTCCACGCAACACCCACAGATAATGGACCCCACTGTATCGCAGCCCGGCATCAAGTTCCTTTATTTGATCACCCGACAAAAAAAGGAAACTTGATGCCGGTTACGGCATATGGGTCGATTATCTGTGAGTATTGCGTGAAGAAGTCACCTTCGATATCAGCGAGATGGGTTTAGTTAGGAAACTTCTAAACACATACAAGACCGAGCCTTTTGGTTTGGAATCTAGCCATTCTAAATAATAGGAAGACGAATTCTCTTGAATATCAAAA
>JANIEQ010000450.1:0-17721 GCA_024708375.1 Oxalis stricta | reverse complement strand
TTATACGTAGCAAGAATTCCAGTATAATTAGTTTTAAAAAAAACAATGATGAAGAATTTACCAGCACTTCCATTCTCATGTAAGTCCCTCACACCAATCTTCAGAGCTGCCATTCATTTTGCCTTTCAAGAAAATTCCTCAACTTTCATTTTTTCCAGGGAGAGACCAATAACCTTTCACCTACATTAAGTCTATCTGTGCCAGTAGGAGCATCAAATCCGTCCCCATGATGTACCTGTAGGTGTGGTCCTGACTGAGCAATAGAAAGAACTGAACAAACTGGGTGCTTGTCGCCATGGTACGGGGCATGAACCAGCTAACTGGCTAATACAGTTCTTCATTGAGGATTCCCTTAGTCTGTCCATTGACAGTGTTGCAGATGAGGTGAAAAAACAGAGAAGGTGCCCATGAAGGTGATGCCTGAAATTGAGTATGTTGAGACGACAGTAATTATTCTTGTGAACTGGGCATAAAAAATCTTTAAATGCCAAATTAAAGAACAGTCAAATCTATACTTGCCATGAGATGATGTTTCCCTGCACAAGTCATGCACTCGATTCCTCCACTATCCAACAGAAGCAAATGTATAGATTGAAGCAATACATCCACAATGAACTCTCTGCAGAATAATAAGGTCACTAGCACATAAACCATACATATTATCAACATGGCCTAAAAATGTGATAAATCAATCATAATATGATAATGATTCCCCTACCTTCCCACATGACTCACAAGTCCTCCAGCCAGAAGCATTCAGGTGGAAAGCTTCACAAAATCTTCCTCCTCGAATGCAGAACTGAATATTTGAATAACCATGGTCATAGTATATTCATGACGAACACAAAACAGAGTTTTCAGGTCATAGCAAGTTGCCAGAAAAAACAAGCCACAGGGTGTGTTCAGATGACAATCAAATCATTTCCAGTTTTTCCGCCGTACAAAAGTGATTCAATTTTATAGGAGTTTGATATTAGTTGGAAAGACCACTAACTGGCTAATTTGTATTAACTATTGAGAAACGGAATGCAGTATTGAAGATGAAGATTGTTGTGGCCCAATAGGAGTCGGCAGTCTCGAACACAGTAATTTTGCAAAAATGCCATCTTCTTTGAAAATATGTGGAAAATAATGGTGTGTTTATTTGTGAGAAATTTAGTTATTTTTCTCCGGTATTGTCTATAATAATAATAAGAAAAAAAGTTAGAATGCATGCGTTTACTTGGTCAAATTGGGAAATTGATTATTTTTATGAGCGAGTGTTTTGTAAGGATAAGACGAATCTAAGAAGAGTGGAGAGCATGACCGATCTACTTTGAGTCTCGGGAGATTTGTTTATTAGGAAAAGTCGGGATGGTGGAGACGACTGGTCGAGTTCTTTTTGCATATTAGAGACATAGGGTCTCGACGACGATATTTAAGCGTCTACAAGTATGGGTTGTGATCGACAAGACTCGCGCCAAGACCCTGAGATCTTGGATGATCGGCCGGTGGAACGGGTTCACGTGTAAATAAGTGATTCGCCTTTCTAGAGATAGAAAGAGAATGTTAACGATTGTTGTCAAATAGTTAGTTGAGAGATTTCGACCCGTAAATAAGTGATTCGCCTTTATATGGGAAAGGGATTTCGATCCGTAAAAGACCTATGTGCCCCAGAGTATAAACGTACGCGGACACCGATCGACTCTCTCTTTCGGGTTCCCATATTCTGTAAACAGGCCAACTAGAGTGTTCTGCTCGGGCGGTCTAGCGAGTTGCCGTATCCTACCGAGCGGAACACTAGTCCTGGCACATGTCCTCGAAACATGTTTCGTATCAACGAAAGAACTGCAATGGTAGTTCCATGGATATATACTTTCAGTAGCACGGTCTACTGATATTCCATCATTGTTTTTACAGATACATGATTATATGAACCATCTAGCCAGAGCTCGTGATGACAAGTACACAATCTTGAATGAGTATCCCTAAATGCCTTAGTAAATCTTATTTGTTTCCTTGTGGTAAACATTTAGTCAATCTGTTTTTTTTTTTTGTTTTTTCTTTCTCTTCTGAAGGTTTAATGGCATGCCTGTAGTAGATGCCTCCACTTCCCGTGGAAGGTGAACGAAGAGTTTGCCTAAAGAAATCTTTATATATTAAGCAAAATGTACTCAGCTCATATGAGGGAAAAATAAAAACAACACCAGGACCAAGTCCAAGGAACGTCCTCAATAATATTATCATCATCTTCTGTTATTATTTCATTAATATCTAGATCCTCATACATGATCGAAACCTCTATGTTCATCTGTAAGACCTTCTTTACCCTTATAATACTTCATATCATGACGAGCAAAATCCAATATTTCATCGATCAAAGATTCTCTCAAGAGGGATTACAGCTCAACTCAGCATCGATGCAACTAATCGATCACCGGTACCTGTCTTTCATCAGTTCCTCGAATTCCATGTAATTCTTATGAATCTTCTCATCAACAAGTTCAATTTCGTCTCCATCTTTGTCTGCGCAAACTTTGGCGATGATTTTCATCAAAATCATGACTGTATCGTCTCGTCGTTCACGTTCTTCAAAATCCCTTGCTTCTTCTTCCTTCCTCTATCTGAGGCAAAGTAGGATGTAACGAGTTTGGTCTGTAAGAGTAGACATGTTAGCAATTTTTAATTTTTTTTGTCTATCTCAGATTCTTAGTTTTCATAAGGCATCAATGAAGAGAAGTTCAAAACGAACATATGAATTTTGTAATTTTAGGTTCATTCCGTTAATGGACACATATTTGGTATACTATTGTGTATTTATAAAAAACTTTGGCGTTCCTCATAAGCAATGTGTGTACTTATAAACCAACGTCGGCCCTTCTTAACTGATAAACTTGTACTGAACGTTAGAATTTTAAAAATTTGAGAAACTTATAAAAAAAAAATTAGGAAAGAAAAAAGTTAGACATATGCTTGAATCTAACTAGATAATGCAAACATTAATCCCTTTTGTGTATTTTTTGATGAAATCAATATATTCATAAATTTAGTCGGATTCGGCAATTACAACTTAAAAGAAGGTGGCAATCGGCCTATCCCATTCTGATTTGAGATTCGCTAAAGAATGGGCCAGCCGATTGTTGCTTCTCGAGTGTACACAAAAACACAGAAAATGAAGTTTTCAGTGCCATTTGTTTAATATTACATATAACATCATGACAGGTCATAAAACAAGTATCACTCCCATTCCGATTGAGCTCGTTGATGATGATTAATGCATCCGATTCCACAATTACTCTATCGATCCCGGCTGAACTTGCAAAAGAGATACCTTTCAAGATGGCTAAAGCTTCAACTATAGGAGTTATATCCGGAAATCCGTCATGGAAACTATAAAGGGCAGCCCAGAATTGCAGCTTTATGGTCTCTAATGACCGAGACCTGAACCCCATTTCCTGAATTAGTGAAAATTGCAGCGTCACAATTAACCTTGATCGTACCTTCGGCGGGCGAATCCACTGATGCCGAATGGGATTGACCCTGATTTGTCACCCGTTGTTTAGCTCGAATGAGGCATGGCACATCTCGACATATATTCTCTAGCAAGTGCTAAATCGTCGACGAAGGCATAGAACATGCATGCTCTTTCAATGACTTTATTTCTATTCTTCCCAATTAACCCAGAATAACATTGAAGGTTGACCATTTCTCGACATCCAATAATTCATATATTACGAAATACCATGAGAAAAAATCCTCATTTGCCCAGGCTTGGACATTCTCAAGCAGAGGAGGAAGATTTGCCATACTAATCGGGACGAGGACACTGCATAAATAAGTGGACTTGGTTTTCGGAGGCACATCACAAACCGGGCAAGACAAAGAGGACGGTATTAACTCCTCTCCTAATCAGATTATCACGAGTTGCAAGACTTTGGTGTCCCACCCTCCAGAGGAAATTGTTGATTTGGTGGGATCTTCGCTTTCCAAATCAGAGACCGGAAAAGTGGGAAAGGAGTTACTTACGGTGTCTAGATGAAGGCCTTCCCGACGCTACAAAGTATGCACTTCTCACGGAAAAGTCGTTGTTCTTTGTTCCTTTCCATGCAAAGATGTCCACGCCCCTTCTCTTCTAATTGGGACAGAGGATATACGTCTGGGCCATTTGAAATCCCAGGATCGACTCCGAAGACTGAAGTTCCAAATTCTTTCCTCATTAAGAAGTTGCGAGATTCTTATTATACCTCTTTCTCGGAAGGCATCGAGTTGCTGCGAAGAGAAGATTGAAAGATGGGAGCCAAGTGTCTTTACTAACCCGAATAGAATCGCCATTAGCAGATACTGCCATATACCTCCCTTAAGGAGGGTTTCTCTTCCTTTTAGTATACTCCTCCATGTGAGAGATGGGTTATTCCCAAGATCGACATCCGAGAAGGAGGCGAATGGGAAGTATTTAGCTTTTGAGAGATCTTGATGAGGAGTGAATCGAGGTTACCTGCAATATTCTCGACCTTGTTTTGCTAACATAGCTTGATTGAAAGCTCGTCAAATTACGAAAGCCAAGACCTCCATTCCTCTTCGAACCAGCCATAACATTCCGGTTACCCATCGATTTTCTCGGTCCCTTTCCACAGAAACATCGAATTGCCTTTTCTATGTCTTTCGAATAGCGAGCGGGATGATAAAGCAACCCATCGCATATGTGGGAATAGCTTGTATAATGGATTTGATAAGAACATCTTTACCAAGCATTGGATAAAAACCTAGATGACCACGAGTTGAGCCTCTTCCACACTTTCTCCGCTATATGTTTGAAGTTCATGATTTTGGAGCTTCCGACTAAGAGAGGGAGCCCAGATATCTATCATGCGAGATCACTTCTTCTATCCCCGGACTGATTTTAATTCTCCTTCGGTGAATCTGTCTCGTAATTGGGGTTGAAATAAATTCCTGATTTCGATAGGTTAATTGATTGACCCGATGCCGTCTTCATAGGTAGAAAAGATATTCTTGATGACTTCCACCTCTGATTGAACTTGCTTTGACGAAAAAATATCTTGTCATCGGCAAAGAGTAGATGATTGATCTTAGGGTCGGCGCGAGAAATGTTGCATCCCGTTAAAATTCCGCTGGATTCGTCGCATGGGAAAGTAGGGACGAGAGGCCTTCGAACAAGAGAAGGAAAAGAAATGGTGAGAGGGGGTCTCCCGACGAGAGACCTCGGCGAGGAATGAATGTCTCGGTCGGGAATGTTATTGATCAACACCGCAAGGGCGAGGATAAGCATCTCACGATCCATCCGATCCAAGTGAGTTGAGAATCCCGGTTTCACCATCAAAGCTTCCAGAAATTTCCACTCCGCTCTATCAAAGGCCTTGGACATATCCGGTTTTAATTGCACACCAGCACGATTGCCAGATTTGCTTTTAATCGCGTGAGTTAACTCATAGGCGAGCACAACGTTATCAGAGATGAGTCGTCTGGAAGGAAAGCCGATCGAAATGGCGATATGATGCTCGGTAGAATTTTTTCAAATCTGGTTGCCAAGGACCTTCGCAGCCCGGTTTGTAAAGCATGTTGCATAGGCTAATAGGTCGGAATTGGGCTAGGACTCCGGGTTCTTCGTCTTTGGGATGAGAACGATATGAGTGAAATTGAAATCGGCCGGGATGTTTCCGCCATTAAGGAAATTCTTGATAGCCGAAGTGACTTCTTCTTTAATTAGAGACCGGTAAGCTTTGTAAAAATCCGATAAATGCCGTCGGGCCGGGAGCTTTATTGGAATTGATGTTCTTGAGAGCTTCGAAACTTCTTCTTCGGTGACTTGGATAGTAAGAAAGGCATTGTCCTCCGGTGAGACTTTCTTTGTCAATACAATTAAGAATGGACGAGAAATCGATGGACTTTGAGAGGTGAAGAGATTCTTTGAAGAAATTCCTTGCTAGTTTCCGAGATAGACCTTTGACCCGAGACCCAATTACCATCTCCATCTTTGATTCGTCAATATTATTCTTCCTTTTACGTTTGAGGCAGATTGATGAAACAATTTCGATGTTTCTATCTCCTTCTTGCATCCAATGAATCTTGGCCCTTGTCTCCAATAATCATCTCTAACTGATTAAGAACTCTGATTTCCTTTTGAAGTGTAAAGGCCATTTTGCGATCTGAGGGGGTAGGCGAGTATGAGGAAGTTGATTCAGTAACATCACTTCGTGTTTAATTTGTTGGGCGTAGTTCAAAGGATGATCTCGGCGCCACCTTAATAGAGTATTTCTACGAGTTGTTGAGCTTGGCCCAAGTTTCCACTAAGCCACTTGCTTTCGATGTTTCATTCCGAGTCGAGAGTGACAGAGTCTTCGCATGCTTGATCCTTTACTCCAGACGTTGTTGTATCGAAACCGACTTTGCCTTTTGAGCTCGGAATACCTGTCAAATGGACCATGATCGGAAAGTGATCCGAGAGATAGTCTTGAATATGTTGAGTTGCGGCTCTCGGAAAGAGCTCCGCCCATTTCTTATTCGCAAGTGCTCGATCCAATCTGGCTTGAATGTAAATTTTCGAGTCTCTTGTACTCCGCCAAGTGAAGGGATTTCCGAGAGAAAGGCAAACCGGCTAAGTTGCATTCGAAATACAACCCGACCGGAGAATGTCTAGGTTGAGCTTGGGTTCTACGAGTTCCTCCTTGTTTTTCCAAGGTTGTCCAAATATAAGGTTGAAATCTCCAATTAGCATCCAAGGGAGATTACACC
Source organism: Oxalis stricta (assembly GCA_024708375.1). Classification (NCBI taxonomy): domain Eukaryota; kingdom Viridiplantae; phylum Streptophyta; class Magnoliopsida; order Oxalidales; family Oxalidaceae; genus Oxalis; species Oxalis stricta. Next base: position 10,992 of record JANIEQ010000450.1, on the reverse strand, counting down.
TCGGAGCCAAAGTCTAGTATCAATCTGCTGGTTCTCCATTTATTTTCCGACTCTGGCCATACGTAAACTTCCGGTGAGCCTCCATTTGTTGTCAATAATTGCATCGAATGTGATTCTTTGGAAAAAGAATAAAATGTCGACAATGACTTCACGTCGATCCAAAATAAAGCTAATCCGCCACTGAACCCCGATCGATTGATATCTCTATCGACCCCAAACAGCCAGTGATACTTCATTCTCTTATGGATCCAATCCAATTCTATGGCCAATTTTTTTGTTTCCGATAAGAAAATTAAGTCGGGCAGGAAAATTTTCTGTAATTTCAACCGAGAATGAACTTTGTAGGGGTTGCCCAAACCCCTACAGTTCCGAGCTAGTGTACTCTATCGGAGAGATGGCGAGAGTGGACCTTCCGCTCTTCGCCTTGGCTCCATTCTTTCGCTCTTCTCCCGACAGAATAAAGGTTGCAGAGGAGGGTTACTAGAGATCATGAGAGATGACCAGTACCTTTCGATTCTTTTCGTTGATTGAGTTTAGCACCTCTGGTTGGCTTTAGAATGGAGGTGCCTCGTCTCTTTCACTTCGCGCTGGGAGACCGCTTCTGTTCCGGAGATCATCTAAGTTCCTTTCAGGCATCACCCGAGAGACGGTTTGAGAAGAGGCCACGGAGTTGTTTGGGCCGATCACTTGCATACGGCCATAAGACTCGTTACCGTGGGCTTCTTCGTCTAAGGTGGGCTTCGGCCTTAGGAGCTCCTTTGATCTAGCGGCTTTCCCGGAGCTTCTACTGCAAGATGGGATTGGGCCGGTGGATTGAGAAGGTGTGGAGACCGTTGATCATTAACCATTGTCATCCTTCTTCTTCTTGACCTTCTAAATATTGAAGTTCCCCTTGGAGCCTTGCCGCTCTAATAAGACTTTGGGCTACGGGAAGAGCTGCGGATCCGAGTCTTCTTGGGCCTGGAGCAGATTGGGAGGGCTTTGATCAACAGGTGTTCTCCTTCCAATCCGGCTCTCTTCCTACTTTCAAACTCGTTTAAATAACGAGGACCATGGGCCTCGGCCCGAGTTTTGGATCAATTCAAATTCTTCCAATCTTTCCTTGTCTTTTCTTTTAAGATTTGGTTGGATTTGAGGCATGCTGAAGCGTACAAATTGTACTTGAACAATCGTCTAATCTATGCGGCGACATCATGAGAGGATCTACAACTTTGGGCATCAAATCACGTGGAACGTACATTTCTGCGTGTGACTAGGTTCCGCCCAAGGGTAAGGAGTTGTTTCCAACACCACTGGCTTTGTTGAAAGTACTGAGATCCTTGTTAAAATCCTCTGGATTATATAACTCTAATGCCTGCATTATCCGATGGTTTGTTGCCAAACCTCCTTGATTTCGGAACCAGCTTTTCCGATTTGAGGAGGATGCTTTAACTTTGTTAGGGAACTGGTTCTTTAGGTTTCGATTAATGTGATTCTTCTCGGAAAACCTATGATCACCGGCTTCTCGGCCTGTCCCAACGGGAGAGGATCTCTCCGTTACCTCGACCTGGAGTGGCATTCCGAACGTTTTGTGTTCAAATTTCCCGCAAACAAAGCGAAATCAAGAATTCTTTCATACTTCAGATGAAATCCAATGGTCTCACTTTTGGAATTCAAGAGGGAAGCCTCTAAGGATTGGTTCGTGACATTAATAACGACCCCGAGCCTGAGATAAAGACCTCCTCCGTCATCTACGTCTCTCCGAAAGTGCCGATTTTGGAGGCTAAAATTTCACCTAGATCCGCATTAATGCAACAATACGGCAGCCCATGCAATTGAACCCAGAATTCTTGATGGGTAAATTCTAATTCTTGTGGCCGATTGGCACAATCAAAGGATTTCAGCACTAACAATTTTCCTTGGAATGACCAAGGACCACCATTAAGAACAAATTCTAATTCTTCGGTGGATTCAAACCTGAAAATGAAGATATTGAACCCTGCTTCTTTGATGAACAAGTTCTTTAGCTGCCACAAATGCCTCGAAATTCTTTCATGATATAAGCGAGTGTCCTTCTTGTTGTAAAGATCTTTCCGGCTAGTTCAAGAGAAGACCCATTGTCTGCCGAGAAATTGAAGTCATCCAGCTTTAAGGAGTCGAGCTCCTTCGCGGATGGATTAAGACATAATCGATCGTTCATTTCGATTAAGAGTTTCCGCTTTTAAGGAAAATTAATTGAAGAGTGGTATTAAATGCAGGTGGTTGAGGGATGTCAGTAATTTTATTAGAGATCGGAACGGGGCATGTTGATTGGGATTCTTTTGGTGGTGGGAGGCGAGGTTTTCTCTCACTAATGACATGATTAGTGATAACATATGAATAAAAATACTACAGTATAATTTCCAGATAATAAATTAATAATACTAATCCCTTTTGTGTAGACAACCTAATATGGGCTCTTATTAATATTGGAAATTGAATGGTAAATTTGCTAAACCTATTAAAACAAAACATAGTCACACAACCAACCACTTTAGAGACCCATTTAGTAACAAGCACAAGCTAATAGACTGGCTGATGGAAACCAAACAAATCATATGCCTCTAGAATGTCACTCAGTAAAGAGTAAATTACCTTCACGGCAAATCATGGTTGATGGAAAAGAAACAAATAAAATAATATAATATAATATAATATAATGAAAAAATATTCTAAAAAAATACCTTTTTCTCGGTAAATCATCGATTCCATAAAAGTTGATAATTTTGATAGGCCTATAAAGGCAATCCCCACCACCAATTCGCCATCATCGATTTTGCCGTCATACTGTTTTCTACAACCCTAATTTTATATGAACTAATTTGATTTATATATTTATTTTATGCATCATATACGGAATAAAATAAGTAACTTGTCTAGTCAATCATTCCCGTTTAATCACGAATGTATTGGATATTAAGAAAATACAATATTGGGCCTTTGGGCCCTGATCTCTAAAGCTTGTTTTACAAGTATTTTGAGACGGATGTACTCTTTATATGCTTAAACATGAGAATGGTCTATTGTGCATGCTTCTCTATTTTTATGTTTGATGATTTATGAGAATTCTATTTTATAATTTTACTTTCGAAGCTCAAACCTTGTTTCGTTTACTTAACTACTACGGTGTAAACTACCAAAATTGAAAACCTCTAGGGTCCGTTTGATAGGAGGTTGGACTAGGCTTGGATTAATTTGGACTTATGTAAATCGACATACACGAAGGGATTTGGCTATGGACCTGGGCTTATGTAAGTAGACATGTAAGCCCAGTCAGGTCCAATCCCTCCTATCAAACGGACCCTAAGTAAATTTCTAGATGAATGGTTAAGCTATGATAATGGTAAGAAAAAATGAGGAACAAACTATGTAAAGTGATTTCGCAGCATTGAGTCTTTTATATAAAAAAGCTCAACAAGACTGAAAAAGTAGTGCTGCATCCCCCCTTGCTTGTCATGATTTTAGAGCAGTAAAACCTCATTTCTGGTGAAGCAGCTTAGTCCTCTTTTATCATGATGCTGCTGAGATCCCTTCTTGAGCAGCTCAACGTGGTAAAAGGATGAGTACCTTACAATTCTTGGACCTTTTTCCTCTGGGAATGGAGAGTGCCCATGATTCAACTTTGCATTAAACCTGCAAACACTTATAAAATTAAATAATAAGTAAACAACAATACATAAATGTAATTTGACCAAAATTTTGAATCAACTACCAACATATTACCATGATGAGTGAGATTATAATCTCGACATATATATGGTATAACGAAAGAATATATATATATATATATATATATGTCTCTCTAAACTTGGAGATTCATTCTTGTTTGGAGAAGAAAAAGATATTTAAAATCAGTTTCTGAAGTCTAATGGTTCATAAATCCACCACAGCTGAAGAAGGTTGACATTTTACGAAGTCATAACTGTGAAAAAACATTATCAATGTGAATATGAATATACATACTATACTAGAGTATCAAGTTCGAGTTCTAAAAAAGAGGTAAACATGCATGTATTTTCTTTATCATAAGTATACAAACATAAAGCCAAGGGATTCTCTAAATAATTAGATTAATTGGTTGTAAGTTTTAGAAAGTGCAGCGGAGTATGCATGATCATGTGCATTTATTAATAAACTTTTATCTTCCGAAGCAATATGTGTATTCATAAACCGACACAGACACTTCTTGATCAATGGCTCGCACTGTAAGTTAATTAGAATTCTAAAAATATGAGAAACTTGAAAGAATTTCTTATGAAAATCAAAAGGTAGTTGCATAGGTTTGGATCTAACTAGATAATGGTTTTTATTAATCCCCCGGGGTTAACTAGGGCTGAACAAAAAAACCCGAACCGACTGAATAAATTCGGTTTTGGTTCGGTGTCGGTTTGATCATCGGTCGGTGGCGGTTGTACAAAAATTAACAAAAAGGACCGACCTATTTCGGTTTGATTAAAAACCGAAACCGACATTAACTTAATTGCACGCGTATATTTTGGTCTAAATAATGATTTTACACATTTATTTACTCAAATCACTCAGCCTCATACACTAAAAATCCCGATTATCACTCAAATACTCAAATTATAAATTCAAATCACTCAAATACTCAAATTATAAACTCAAATACACAAAATCTCCCAATTCAACCTCCCCTTTATCTCTCCCTAAATTTAATCCCGATAATCACTCCCCTAATCTCTCTAGTCTAAACTCTAAAACCAGATCCCTCTCCCTTCCTAATCTCTCGATCTGTCTCTCTCAATAACAGATCTCTAAAACCAGATCTCTCTCGAGTCCCGACTCAATGATGAAGGTTGAAGACGCCACTGATACGAGGCGGAGCAACGGCGCGCAGGCAGAGCGACGACGAGCAGGCGGACGGAGCAACTCGATCTCAAATTCTTCAATATTTTTGTTTATAATTTTGGGATTGTTTGGAGTAGAAATAGGTTTGATTGATTAGGATTTAGATTATGATTGTTGGAAGTAAAAGTATTGTTCATCCTCTCCATTCAATTTGTTTTCAGAATTTTCGTTCTTCATCTCCTTCATACTTCTTTATCGTCAATTTTTGTTTTTCTAATAGTATTATCGGTTAAACCGAAAAACCGATCGAAACCGACCGAATTTTTTATTCACCGAACCAACATTAAATCGGTCGGTTTCGGTTATTGATTTTTTAAAAAAACCGATCGGTCAGTAGAAAAATTCAAAAGACCAGACCGAACTGACCGAATGTTCAGCCCTAGGGTTAACAACCTAATGAGGGTTCATACTACTCTTAGTAAATTTGCTAAACCTATTACAACCATCCATAATGGCACAATCAACCACTTTTTTAATCCTATGCTAATTTGTACTATGCATAAAATCCTACAAAATCATCAATGGGCATTGAACAAAAGGAGTAGAGGATCTAATTTTTTCAGGCCTTCGACATAGTCTCTCGAATCCAACTCTTTCCTCGACGTTATTGTGATTGTACCAAGATAAAAAGACGCATCTTTGTTGGGCTATTTTACGCCGCACGCAAGTGCACGTGTCGCCACAAGTAATAAAGTGATAAGAAGAGTGTCGAACCCACGAGGAGTTGGTTTAAAGTGTCATCATAAAGTACTAAGATTAATTCCTATTTCTATTTGTTCAAACAATAAAGTCGATAGATGTGATTATAAAGTAAACAACACAATGATTAAAAGCAAATAAATAAACAACACAAAATGAAAGATTCAAATTTCGAGAGGATTCCGGGGCTTTAGACTACTACTTTAATCATCACCATTGTCAATTACATCATCATACTCGATTTCGTTGAACTTCATAATTACCTAATACTCATATTTAGTTAAAAGCATATTCCTATGTCGATTAATCCTTTTCATTATACTCTAACCCTATGTTCTCATGGTCTTAGAAGGCATAACAAAAGCATTAACAATCAACGATCAAGTTAGGTTCATATGACCTATCGGTATATTCCTATCCTCTAGGCAAATAACGTCATCGACCTAACGAATTCATTATCATATGATCTCTTATTCAGGTTCTAACTCCTAAACGTACTTTTTCAAGATCTTGTAAAGGAGTAATCAATCAATTAAATTGGTAGCTAAGCAATTAAAAGCATTAAGCACACAATAAGAGAAACTAATTCATTCAATAACCAAATACGATAATATAAACAAACACCGGCTAGATTAAAGGTTCATCTAGCCCCAGAATCAATTAAGTTTAGTGACTCATGTTCATAACAAAAGCAATAGATAAATAGAGTAGCATGATTACAATTTGATGTTCAAGGAGTAGAAGAATCTTCGTGCTCCTTGTTGTCGCCTTTTCTTCGTGTAACTAAGCTTCTCTCTAGTTCCGAATGTTATAAATCCTATTGTATTTTTGTATTTATACCTAAGCCTAAAAACAAGTCGAATTAAGAGACCTAGACGAAATAGGAAAGTTGAACTCGTTGTGCCGCAGATTCGCGCCACTTTTGGCGTAGGCTACGGCGTCGCGTTCAAAATCCGGACTCTTTCGGCGCAAGCTAGCGCCACTTTCAACGTGGGCTACGCTAACTCCCTGCCACTATGCCGCAGCTGCACTCGATTTCGGCGTGGACTACGCCATCGTCCTTCACCTTTGCCCCATATATTTCTGCAAGTTCTTCAGCTTAGTCCTCCGACTTCTCCAGTACTTCGTTTTCATCTAAAACGACTCAAATTCAGCCTAAGTACCTACAAAACACATAATGAAAACAAAACAACGTAACAACACCTAAATTGAAGCATAACACTTGCATTTTATAACAAAACATCAAGTATAAAGAAGAGATAAACTCTAAAATATAGAGTTTATCAATCTACAAACCTCTAATATCTTGCTTCTTTCAACGTGCTGCCTATGACAGCATCATAGTATCTTGCATGATCTTCTTTCCAAGGAACCAGATCTCCGGACTTCAATTTATGGCACTCATAATGCTCTAAGTGGATGGAGTGTAGCCGAATTAACTTTTCCATTTACTCATTCATCATGTTCTAGACCAAATCAACATATCTGACATATGCTTCAATTTCGGGCGAAGTGAGAAATTACATGCGTGAGAAACGTATCGGCATCATACCATGCACCATCAGCCAGGCTGGCCAGCCTCAAATTCCAGCTTTGACAAATCTAGGACCTTTTCTCCTCTCGAAGCTAGAGAGCTTTCTGGAAATTTAAGTGACCCATTTAGTAACAATCACAAGCTAACATACTGGAACACGTGACAAATTGTAATAGAAACTACCAAAACACAATCAATTTATTATATGGCAAAGAGACAGAAAGGAGAATCCATTCGAGTATATCTGTGGTGTAAATTACCCTTAAAGCATATCATATGCCTCTAGAATGTCACTCAAAAAGAGTAAATAACCCTCACTGCAAATCATAATTGACGGAAACTAAACAAATAAAGTGGAAGAATTATATAAAATAAAATGAGTCAGGGTTTCGTTTGGTTCGATGGATGAGGAGCCGGATTGGATAAAGTTATCCGACTGGAAGCTTGATCACGCGTTTGGTATCCTTGATAAATTTATCATATCCGGTCATTATCCTATCCTGGATCTGCTAATAAGAGAGGAATATGTCTTCATAGCTTGTCATGTGTTGATCGGATACGCGTCTGAATTATTTTTCCCAAGTATGCCCTCAACTCCAATTAGAAAATTCCATGTGGTGCCATTTTCCTTTTTCTACATCGATTTCCTTCTTCTCTTATTCTCAGATCTCTTTTCTTCTCTCACATCGTCGTTCACCCGGCCATCCATACCGTCGCCCTCCACCATCGTCCTTCCCACCACCGTCGCGGGACAGCATGTTAGTCCTCGACTTCAACTTCGCCTCTCCTCGCCTCTGAATTTGATCAAAAGAATATTCTTCGATTGATTTCTGTAGTTGAAGAATTGACTAAGTAAGAATTATGATCTCAGATCGGGGAAGTAAGGCAATCACAAAAGTTACTTAGGGGTTGTGGTTGCAGACACACCGCCGATGCTTCTGCAAGCAACAACTGCGAAGAAGATGCCAAAATCAAAGGAGAGGAGTTAGGTTTATGAAAACGACGAGCTGAAATCGTTTTGGGTTTTTCGATTCAGAGCGACTTAATTCAGGTAGGGTTCATTTGATTTTGCACCTAAAAATGATTTATCTTCTATGATGGTTTAGATGTATTGGTTACTGGTGAAACTTAGATTCTCTTAATAAAGAATTGAGCAATTTGCAGTCATTTGTTGTTCCTGAGTTTACAGATTGAGGAACTTGCATTGTTAAGTTCATGTGAATTACTGATTGAGCAAATTGCATTGTTGTTCGTGGAACAACTGATTTATGTTCATGTAAATTACTGATTTCTGGGTTTGTTTTGTTTGAAATCCATGTTTTCTTGAAATCTGTCTGAAAGTATGATTTTCGATCAGTATCTTTATTTATGTATTGGGTTCACTTCGTTGGTATACAGTTTTCTGCTTCTATTGTTCTGTATAAGAAATAGTTTGAGTTGTTTTCGCAGAATTAAAGTTGAATTGAGGCTAGGATTTTGAAGTATACTTGTTTTTGTCAAGTATCATAATGTCCATGAATCTGTGTGATCTTGTTGCATGGCTATGAAATCCACATTTCACTGGTATGAGCTTGGATGTTGAGGAACTTCGTAACTTTGCATAACTTTCTTCAAAAGTTTAACCTTTGTTTTTGGATTATAATTTCCAAACTGCAATTTAAAATGTTACAATCTTTCTTAATACGATCCTAGATAAGAATTAGAATTACAAATTGAAATTTCACATACGACCACATTTATTGAAATTGATGAAACACAATTACATGAAACTTGTTTTTGAGATTAACAAAAGAAAAATTACATTCAGCAAGGGAAAAGTTGTAAAAGGAAAATAAACAAAAAGTAGTATATCGTTGACTAATCCTCTAATATATTGCGGGTCGGTAGAAGTTCTTACAATTGGGAGAGTAATAATCTCAAATTACTTAGATGTCATGTACAAGCCACACGTCAAGAATTTATCTAGTAATTCGATTAATCTCCTATATAAATTCTAGACTTAGGACTAACCTATTCTAGGACCCTACCAAACTAAGCCTTGACCGGCTAGTACTCTCGATCTCCACACACCACTCTTTAGAATTTGGATAACCTATGGCAACAAACAAAGGCTAGAGTGGAATGGATGTCACTCTACTTTAATCTCCTTCTTGTGCTTTGTTTGTGCAAAGTCTTCTCGCAACAAGATCATCTTCTATTTATAACCTCCAATGCCTTTGTCGTCACTCAACACTTGATGATTAAATCAGACACGATTTTATTTCGTTTTAATTCGTGATTTGATTTTTACATAAGTATATTCCATGTATAGAGATGCTTGTGAGTCAAGAAACAAGTCTTTCCTTTTATATTGATCCAGTTTCCTTTCACGTTGCTTCGTCTTTATGTCTCCGGATTATTTCCTTGGAGTAGATGTCTTCAATTCTAGCCTTTGATATTGCCATGTTATCAATCCAATTTCACCATGTGATTCGATCCCGATCATTGATGCATTCCATGTTGGCAATCCAAGTGATATCTTCTAATCCATGATTAACAACCCATATGCCTAATATTATCCATGTCATCACATATTTACCTGTTATCAGTCCTTTGTTGTGGTCCGTTGATCAACCTAGTATTCTTCTTTCAATCCTATCGATCCCAGCCTTGATTGCCTCCATGTCATCAATCCTTCATTGTTATGATTATTGTGGTCCTTTGATCAAACCAATATTCTTATTTCAACCCTATATGCTATAGTCATCTATATTCATATTGTTTTCAGCATATGATCGATTATCAAGACTTAGATAATAAATTATCTTTTGCAAGTCTAAATGTCCAAACGTCCTATGGTCAAAAAGTGACAATCTTAACCTTGATACATCATGTACTCACAAATTACAAATCGAAAGGAAGAAAGAAGCCACGCGCGAAAAGGACACGGTAGAAGGGTATTTGAGTAATATATATCTTATCCAGCACTCTAATCCGTTAAACCAAACGCTCGATCTAATAACGTAACTTTATCCGCTACCCTTATCCTAATGTGAATCGAACGAAAGATAGTACAATTTTATCCTAATCACTATTTTATCCTTATCATATTCCTTATCCAATCGAACTAATCATGTGAACCAAAGGAACCTTTAGGGTTAGTCATTGATCCCATAAAAGTTGACGATCTTGGTAGGTCTATGGAGGCAATCACCACCACCAATTCACTATCATCATTTTTCCCGTCATTGTGTTTTCCGCACCCTAATTTTGTTTGAACTAATTTTAATTATTTGTTATACATTATATGGTAATTTATCCGGCTCGGTCGTGCCGGTTTACCTCGAAAGGCACGCATTTTTAAAAGTACAATTCAGAACTGGGCCTTTGGGTCGTAAGTTCTAAACCTTGTTATCTGACTAATTTGGGACCGATATAGCTTAGAGAAGACGACGGTCTATCGTGCTGCTTCTTTGCCTTATGTTTAATGATTAATGGAGCCAACATTGATGAAAAATGAATGAGCGACTCTTCCTATTTTACAAAGAAGTAAATTGGAGGATAATTAATTAAGGAAACTTGGAGATAAAAACATCTTTAAATTGAGTCATTTAACTACGTATACTACTAATAAATAAATAAAATATATAAATGTTTTAAAATAAAAAAAATGTAATGCAAGAGATAGTATAAAAAGATGATTGTATTTACTTTTTTCCTTTATCACTAAAGTACATTATCTATTTATAGAACATGACATTCATAATATGGATGTATATGTTAGAAACTAATAAACATAAGAGTTTGTAATCTTGTGAAGTTATATGAAACTTCAATTTCTCATGAAGAAACTCAAAGAGTTTATATTGTGAGACATCCATTCGGTATCTTCA
>JANIEQ010000449.1:0-26409 GCA_024708375.1 Oxalis stricta | reverse complement strand
CTGATATTATACTTTATATTATATTATACTTCACACTGATATTATACTGATCACACTGATATTATACTGATCACACTGATATTGATCTGATATGTACATCACCATTTTACAAGCGGTACGGCATTTACAGGTTTTGGCTGGCAGGGAGATGCAGGATAATTTCAACCAAGCATACAACTCTGAATTTTCTTAACAAAGCTACAACTCGTGAGCTATTAAACAAGGCTGTAACTGGAATTTTTCTATAGCAACCCGTACAACTCGGAATTTCCTTAAACAAGGCTACAACTCAGAATTTTCTTAAGAAACCTACAACTCGGATTTATTTTAAACCAGACTACAACCTCAGAATTTATTATACAACTCAGCATGACTGGAAATTTCTCAACCAAGCATACAACTCGGAATTTTCTTAACAAACCTACAACCCGGAATTTTCTTAAACAAGCCAACAACTCGGAATTGTACTCAACGTATTATAACAAACATCTATTCCTAAATAACTCGGAATCAATGTCTTAAGAATACCGAATTTTCTTTTTAAAACAAAGCATACAACTCTTAACTGTCTTAAACAAGAACTTTCTCAGCAAGCATACTACTCAAGCCAAGCATACTACAACTCGGAATCTTCAAAGCCTACAACTCGGCATCTCTGCAAACAAGCCAACAATTCGGAACTGTCTTAACAAGCTTCTACAACTCGATCTCGTAAGCTATTCAAGTCTACCACAAGGTAAGAAATACCGTTAATTTTTTTGAAATTTTGATTATCTACGTTATTACTATTGCCTGCTTCATTCTCTCTCAATTCTACAAACCCAAAAGTTAAGTCCTCAAAAAAAAAAAACTTTTCTTAATTCAAAACTGTATTATATTTAGGAGAGTACTAGAGTAGAGAGTTTGATGTGAGTAGAGGATGTGAGACCGAAGATGGATGGGAAGAGAGAGGGGAAATTAGAGAATGACGAAGAAAAGAAGTAGAGAGGGTGAGAGATGGAGACTTGGAGAGGAAGAAGAGAGATGACATGTGAGAGAAAAACTTAGGGCCCAAGTTAGGGCCTATGAAGTCTCAGTTAAATAAAATTGCTGTAAAGCCCATATTATCAAAAAGCAGAGCCTGGCTAAGGTAGCACTTTAAAGCCCAAAACAACAACATTTTTTTTATTTTTTTATACATCAAAGCATTACAAAAAGGAAAGAAAGGAAGAAAAACAAAAAATAAAATAATTACGGTCTTATAAAATCCATTCCAGTCATGGCAAGCCAAAATGATCTGACCAAGCATCAATAGGGAGGAGAGTCCTAAAATCCTCCGATCTATTCGGTTAGTACTATCCTTTTTTAGCAGAAAATAGCAAGCTGGTGTTTTTCTTTTCACGAAAATACCAACTAGAGGTTGGTTCCACACTTTCTGAGTAAACAATAATGAGTATGTCACTGACACACTAGCATAAGGTATGGCTTAATTTAAACAGCACATAAAATTAAAACACAACAGAGGACCAGACACCGTTCTCTTTATTATTATTATATAGTATTCCTCCATTTGAAAGTGTATGTACATTTGAATTTTGATACATCCACAACAAAATATTTCTTATTATTCCACATAATTAGATACATGCTACACTATGATCAGACGATCATTCCATAATTCTCCATAAATTCCAAACTTTTCTTTATTTTTGGTACATAACCATTTAATACATCTATGATCACTCATGACATCATGCTATATATCTTATCCGACTATCATTTTTTCCTCGCTAATATGGTTTTATCATGTAACTATGAATTATTCATCACAAAAAATAAAAGTAACTATGAATTAGAAATAGCAGAAACAATGCGATTGGATGAATGGGGCATCTCTCGTTTTGATAATTAAAACTAAAAAAAGGTCAATGTTAGATTTGATTTTCTACTTTATTAGTATGTATGACTAGCATTAGGTTAGGCAACCAACACACATTCGAAACCGAATTATTTTGTCCACTTGTTGACTTTTTTAGTAACACTTGTTGACCTTAACTAAGCTGACTATGATGATGATTCATATGTTTCTTCGTCAACTGAGTCAGTTGATGGTCTAATGAAATTGTTTTTTTTTCTCAAAAGGGAAAAACAAGTTATTTTTAAGGGTAAAAGTAAATATATTTATCATAGTTATTTATAAATTATATTTTTCTATTTCACGATAGATAGATGATATTTTGATTTATACGTAATTGCGAGACCTATGCCCTTCTTTTCATGAGAGTAGGTAAGTATAACAGAAATCAAGAAATAAAAATAATATTATATAATTAATCAGATAGATAATTAGATGTAATAATAACATTTTTATGAAAAAAATATTTTTTAATTATACACGAATATTTTATTTAATTTAAAAAGTTGAAAAATATTTTTTTCAAAAAAATATATTTTAAATGAACTAGTAAGGATTAATTATATAATGCCATTTTTGACTACACCATCAAAAAAAATAATTTTCTTGAAATGAGGTAGTAATTGATACGAGCCTAACATTTCGATTATAAATTTCATAATATGGTCTCACACCTTCCACACTTTGGAAAAACTTCGTATGGATTCTTGTCGTTGTCTCCATCGTACTTCCATACTAAAATTTTAATTAGTTATATACCTACATTGACCAAAATTATCTTCTCCGTATACGGAGGAATTAACTTTTAATTTTTTAAATTTATTTAAAATAATAATATGTCTAGATATGACTATTATTTAAATATATTAAATTTATAATGAAGATAATGGTAGAAATCATCCAGTATTTATATCATTAAAGACAGAAACATGAGGATCTCAAGAAAAGAGGTAGTTTGTTTTAGAGAAATATAAATACAAAATTAATTAGCCAATGCCTATTATATTTTAGGTCCCCCACGTTTGACATATTACACCAAATATAACCTCAATGTTAATTTAAATGGATCGTCCATCCCTAAGATTATCAGGATGGTTGATATTTAGTCCTTTTAGCTAAATTCCGTCAAAATTTACGTATGTGTCGCCTAGCTATGGATCTAACAGCAATAGCATCCAACGTGTTTCTCCTACGTGGCAATGTTCCTGACATGAACGCCTATATACCAATCCTCACTATCCTTGTAATGAAATATTACATTACACCCCTGAGTCCGTTATCTACATAATTAATCAAATTAATCAAACATCGTATCGTTGTTATAAATTTGCATGCGATTCAATCATTCAAACGTGTTCATGTAGCAACAGATATATATGGATATGATCGTATAAAATAAATTTCGAATCATATGATTCGATATAGTCACGAAATAAAGAGGAAGAAACGAGCAAACCTCATAGCTTTCTTCCTTGACTTTTCTTTTCTTTTTTTTGAGGGATGAAAAGACTATGTTCGATTGTCAACTTCGGCTCTCTATTGAGTTTCACACACGATTGCACGAAGAAGTAAAAAGTTAGTTTTGCGAAACCAAGGTTTTGGTAGCTATGTGACTGAATGGTGTAATCCTAATCTCGGCCAACACTCGTTTATATAGTATCCAGCTTCGATAAAATTAGGTCTCCCATAAAACATATCACATTCGTGACAATCAATTATGCGACATAATATGCTACCAACAATTTAGTCCATAAAGAATTGACCTAGTGCATAGATATCAACAATCATATTTTTCAAATCATTAACGTCTTTAGATTTAACAGGAACATCAAGACTCTCCATAATTTTTTCTTTCTTTCTTATTCCAACATCCCAAAACTGAAAGAGTTGTGAGTCGACGTTGAGTAAAATTTATAATAAAAGTATTTGTGTATTGAATGTTTATAACTCGTAATTTTAATGAGGAAATAATTAGGAATCGTCATTCATTTTAATTAAACTAACCAGAACAGTGTAATCTTTACAAAAAATTGAACGACAGCTGGTGACGAATAAAATTAATATTTTAGCTACTGTTGCTGCAAGTACATTGCACTGTATCATATTGAATTCTTCATAGTCAACGTTGAGTATTGTTTCGAGTAAGAAAATCAACAAAGTACATTTTGATTAAGTTGAATATGAATCGGTCCTTAAGATTAGGGAAGATTTGAATATAGTGTATGCGTTCATTTTAATTAAGTTGAATGATTAAGGATCGATCCTACATAAGTGGATGCTACCTGTCCTGGATTCTGTGCTACAAAATCTGACATGGCTGATGATGTGGATCTGCCACCTCATATTTTGATTTTATTGATTTAAAAATTATATAAAAAAGGAAAAATTAAAACACTTTGGTTGGGTTTTGTGGTCTCTTCTTCAACCTTGTGGCGCCGACTTCCGAAGCACGACGTCGTCACTCGCAGATCTATCCATTGACCATGCTTGCAGATCTAACCAAGATTGTTAATCGTTTGCTCGTTGCTGCTCTAATTGCTAGGTTGTCAATTATTTTTTTTATTAAAATTAATGATTTAGTTGAAGTTAAAAGAGTGACGTGGCTGTCTATGTCATCTGTTCACATAGGATTCTATAGCACAAAATCTGGACGGATAGCACCACTCGTCCTACATTGACTATCAAGAGTCAAACATTGGAAAATAAAGAAAGAACGTAAGTTTGTCGAGAGGCAAAATATTTAGCTTCATATGACGGGGGAAATTATGGGGGCAAATTATGGGTTTAACGGACACTTACAAACGTGAATTAATCCGTTAGATCCACGTCGACACTTGCAAACGATTTTGACCCAGTTGTTAGACGGAGTGACATATGTAGTTTAACTGGTCTATCGATGCTGGTTTTGATAGTTTAAGTACCCAAATGATAGAATGGGTATAGTTTGAGGGTCCATAATGATATCTTCCCATTTGTTTAGGGTGCTTGAACCATGAATTTATTATTATTTTTTTATAAATAATACAATAATCCACCCAAAATCTACCAATCCATAATATTAGATTGTTTGAAAATAAAAGCCAAAAATTAATAATTAGCGATCTCAACCTTCTTGAAGGTATTAATTTATTAAAGTAGGTAATTAAATTAAGAATTTGAAATCACAGTATTGCGCAATACGTCATCTAAAACGACAACAGTGAAATAAGTATGTTGTTGTCTTCATCACTCGTCAGGTGAGTGAGGTGTTTGATTGTAAACACAAAATCGGTCATATATCATATATGAGACATAGTATTTGTTATGTAAAAAAAAAAAAAAGAGAGAGAGAGAAATTACATTCTAAAACCAAAAAATAATTACAGGCTCGAATTCGTAACATCAAAGTAATCAAAATATTCATTTTTCACATCCTATGGTCCAATTGATGAATATTTTTTATTTTATATTCGAGGATTCGAATCGTGAGCTATACAATGTGAGGTCGGGCACTCCATGCTTTCATCTTTATACATTATAACAACATGCATTTAGTTAGGAGTATTAATTAATATTTTTTTGATGCAAGAGTATTAATTAATTTGATGGGAGCCGGGAGAAGAGTTAATTATCATTATTGTAATTATTATCCTAACGCATGCACACAATATATAACATGGGGCTATTTATACAAATCAATTCCACATTACCATTTAGGATGCATTGATAACTTAATTTACGATCTCCTAGCCATTTTCAATTTTTGCATTTTCATCTTGAAAAAGTTTTTTTTTTTTGTTGAGAATACTCGCATAAATATGATATGACTGGTCCAGAAATCTTTCAATTCTCCAAATTAATTAATAACATACAGACAGATTTTATTTTTCAAAAGAAATTCACGTATTTAATTAATGAAGACACTATGCATACTATAGTATGATCTCGACCTCTGTTTAATCTCATACTCCGTACTAAAAATAAATACAGATTTTTTAATACGGATTATATATAAAATTTAGTATTTAAATTTATATTTATTTTGAGAGATTTTATTTTTCAAAAGAAATTCACGTCATTTAATTAATGAAGACACTATGCATACTATAGTATGATCTCAACATCTCATTTAATCTATATTTTTTCCAGTCCTAAAATAAATGTAAATTTTTCAATACAAATTATATATAAAAATTTGTATTTATTTTAAAATAGAAATAGTAAATAATTAATATTTGACCGAGAGATTCTGAGGTTATACAAGACGAAATAGCCTTGAGTTCCTTCATAAATATTCCATGCTCACGTCTTGACTTTTCAATGCCCTCAAATCGAGGTCCATTTAAACACATGTAGCTCAAATTATGGCTAATTCCGTGAAATTGGAAACATTAGTTATAATTTTCGTGAAACATAATTAATAGGGATTCGACATTGCATATATAGTGCTAAACTCTTCTTCGAAGGGTCATAAATTAAGGTCTTAAACTTGTAGTAGATTTGGACTCTCAACTATGCCGTGAAAGTCTTTGCACAAAATATAAATGCAACATGCAAAGCTATGCCGACGAAGATAAAGTCGTTCAAGTACTAATTAAGAGATATCGATTAGAGTTGTGATCCTACTTCTCAATTTTTTTAAAATAATAAAAAATAAATTGATTTCGATTAATTTTTTGTGGTTTTAAATTATATACAAATGCTTGAATGTTTGTTTTATGTTTCGTGTTAACAGTATGGATACCATCTAGTTAAATAATTACTCCACTTAGTCATAGTACGTCAAGTTGTCAACTTGATACAATGATACATATATCACCACAAGTACCTTTGATTTGATTTGGACTCTAGCTAGACAAAATCCTCCAGCGACCTAGCCAACTTTAATTAGCTATATGGATCGAAAATAGATCTTAACACGAAATAGAAAACAAGCATCCACGATTTAAAGAAATTTTTTATCATAAATTTGTGTAAATATATATAACCAAACATGCATTATTGCTTTACATAAAGTGATCATATTATAATTAGCTTTATGTCTACTTTGAAATTATTGACAAAATTATTATTCAATTTCAAGTCACGTCTTGAATGAAAGTACTTTGTCCAAGCAAGATTAACTTAGTATATGAATATAAGAAGGCTGTACTCGATCCATCCCATGCACTCTCAATAACCAGTTTTATTTTCATGGGGAAGGTAAATACGCGTTCGTTTCAAAGGTTTCGAAATATTCTAAATATCGTGTTTTTACTAAAATAAATGAAAAAAAAAATTAAACTTCTTCATATGCATACATAACATGAACATATTTCAAATATCAAACGACACACCATAAATGTTTGAGCTTTGCGTAATTAGCCTCGATTAATTATCATCCATCGAACCCAATTAGACACCCTATACAGTCCATTTGAATATATTTTTAACTTTTAGAAGTACGAACTATATCGTTTTAGCCATATAAGTTGCGAGTTTAAACAAGATATACGTAGATTGGTTGAAATTTCCCATAAAGGAACTAATGTTTAAATTTAAGATTGATTGAAAATTTTTCCATAAAGTAAACGAGTGAATCATGAACTGGAAGCAACTAAATATATGTAACTACTATATCTACATGATGATGTTAGTTGCAAGTTGAGGAAGACGCACCCAACCCAACATTTTGTTTCTCTGTTCGACATGCAAGAATGACTCGCCCATAACGTTTTATCCAAAATCGCTTCTGGATAAGAACAATTTCGAAAAGAAATTCCTATCAGTGTTTTTTTATATCATTGAGCTAGCTATATAATAAGTGAAGACATACTCATATAAGTACTATTTTAAACTATTCTACGTTGAATATATATACATTGTTGAATAGTAAAAGACAAATCTTATAGGTATCCAGCGACTAGAAATGATAAAAATATCTCATTTTTATTAGTATTATATTAGTATATACATATATATATATTGATAAAATGTTAGTGTATAGATGATTATATGTAATATTATAGGTTTTTATTGACTATAGTCTATTTTTTTTTAAATATCAATAGGGATTTTCTCATTATTTTTATTTATTTATCTAAATCGGCTAAATTATAAAAAATTGTGGTACTCAACCAAATCCATTCTATTTACAATTTGCTATTAAATGTACTTAAATGATTGTCATTTTTAAGGATATACACAAAATTGCAGGTAACAAAATTACCAGCTTGTGTTTTGATGCTACTTATTACATTCTTACATAGTCAAAACAGGATATTCATCACTATTAATGGTTTTGATGACAAATAGAGCGTCCAATTCGACGATGATCCTTATGATGCCATCAACAGTGGATCTAAAAAATTCTATCGATGAAAGTATGACAAGCTTAGAATCTGAAATTTGATTGGATCCAAAAAAATATTTAAGTTTGAGTTAAATTAAATTCTGCAACGCGAAATTTTTTTATCCATATCATAATGGACTTTAAAAGAAATTACATATACTAGCGATATTAATTATTCAATAGGGTAACCAACTTCTCCATATCGATATAAAAATCTCTCAAAAAAATTTTGAATCGCACTGAAAAAATTTTTAGCTGATATTATTTTGGTGTTTTAAAATTAAAATTTAATTATCTAACTAATTTGCATGCGAGAAAAAGAAAAAAGAAATAAAATTAACTTTGCATGTATAGAGAAACCAAAACAATTATCAAACATTCAAAAAAAAAAAAATTATCAAAGGAAGAACAATGTAGAAAACAAAAGGGAAATTATAAAAGTGGTCATGTTCTGCATAGGATAGGAGCCATTCAATGAAAATCTAATCATGTCAGGCGCCAGGCACGGCTCATACTTTTTATAAAAAAAAAAAAGTGTTATGAAGATGAAGTGAGATGAACCCTTGACTTCATGGATCGAGAACGTGTATATTGCCACTAGTGCAAGAATATAGATTATAGTCACAAGGGAGTAACTTATTTTTTATTTATCAAGACATTGAGGGACATATGCCCCTACCAAGCCTATAGTTGATCCGTCACTGGATGCCATGGATAGAGCAAGAGAGACTTCTATTTTATAAAGTTGTATCATCTCTTTTGTGATATTTTAGAAAGAATTTCTTTTTTGAGGATATATTTACGAAGAATTATAAAGTCGGTGGAGTTGGTAAATTAATCTGCTGAGGAAAGTTTTCCATATATGTATATATTTCCTTGAAAAAGAAAATATACATAATAAATGTATGTAGGTATCGTAGAGCAAATTTTCAAATGCAAGTTCGTGCTTACCTCTCTCTCCATATATTCTCATATAGTCACAGTCGCTTTCTCCTTGCTATTCTCATTCCCGCGTTTTTCTGTCGCCCACATCACACTACTTTATTTTATTTTATTTTATTTTATTTTTATTTTTTATTTTATTTTCTTATTTCCTTCTTATAAGGCCTAACTTAATGACTTTATTTTAGTTGGGAATAGTTGAAAAAAAGGAATCTATAGAATTTGACTTTATGAAAATGAAGACAACAATATCTCAATACAAGGTACGCAAATATTTTAAATAATAACATTTACATGCGGACATAAGGAAAAAAATTAAAATATCTGATAAATTGAATTAAATTAAGATGATAATATAATTTCATCTATGCTATCTCAAGTCAAATGATAATTAGAAACGTATTTTTCCATATATAATCTATAATTCAAACATCAAAAAAAAAATTACTTAAAAAATTAAACTTTCATAGGAAAATGTTTAAAATGCATGATTTTTACTAAAAAAGAATTAAAAGCTTATCGAAGATGTTTGGAATAAAGCAAGAGCATACACGAAGGAAGCGAGAGAACACGGGAAAGAGTCCAACACGTCATGACTCCGACAAAGAGGAGAAAGTTTAGTAAGAAAGAAGTTTCCGCTCGAATTGACTATTATTTTCTTTAAAATGGCCGGAAATTAGGGGAACATCAGAGTGACGGTGACGACTAAAACTGAGTCATTGTGTGAATTTCTTTAGTGGAATTTGCCTTCTTTTCCTGGTCAATAAATCCTTGCTGCAAATATCGTTTTCACTTTAATAAATCTATGCGGGCCCTACTCGTACGGCGTCTTAATTTACTACTAGTAGTAGTAATTAATTAACGTCTTCTTCTTAACACTACAGAAAAATTTCTTCTTCCTTAATTTGCGGGGAATTTGAAGAGAATTTGCGGGCAAAAATTAATTATACTATTTCCTTTTTCTCTTTTTCACTGCTGTTTTTTGAAAAATATTTCAAAACATTATACTTAATTTTTAAGTTTTTTCTATTTATTTAGCTAATTTATTAAGTTAACCCCTCGAAATAAATTTGAAACCACTATTTAAATGTATACGTTAGTATAAAAATACATGATGTTTTAAATTTTTAGATTTATTTATATATATATAATTGATGAAGATTAATGATTAAATACATATTTATTTGAATGAATCTAAAAATCCATAATATCATATATTTTAATATGAAAAAAATATAATTATTAGTTCTAAACGATTGTTGTTGATAAAAGTATATACCTGGACTTGTAATAGTCTTAAAATTTAATGAACTCCAACTACTAACTGCGACATTAGATTATAATGGTAAGTTTGTTTTTCGAAATGAGTCAAAAGTTTTCTACACTATTTTAAGCATATCATTTATGTAACTTAAATGATAACAAAATTCAACGTGACACATAACAATAGTATAAACATAAACTTTTTTAATTTCAATTATTCTTTGTATTAAAAGAATGATTTTTTTTATAAATTTCTAATATAAAATATGGATTCAAAATTTGTTACCTTTAAATTCGAATTCATAACGTGACGGTGAAAAAATGTCTAATTATTATGACAGTACTTATTATGTATATTAATAAATTAATATTTCTCCATGAATATGTAATTTTGAATATTATTAATTTACTTTACTATTATTCGTCAAAAAAACTTACTTCACTATTCAAAAATATACTGAATTAATTTATTTTCCGGGCCCACGCACGTTGAAGTCTAACAACAGTGCACACCACCCTCAATAAATACAAAGAGTGGAACAATCCTCTTTTCCTCCTCCTATCCAGTCGAGAGAAAAGGAAGGAAAAAATAATTTCACAGAGAAAAAGGCTTACAATATTATTTATTATTTATTTATTCACTCAAATAAAGCCAATACCGCGTTAACAAACAAGATACTACTAATTCAGTAGTATAGCAAGACGACGACGATGCTTAACAGACTATGATATCATCGTCCTTCTCTACAGATACCCACCTAGCAACTTGCCGATTTAATCGTCACTCACTCTCTGCTCGATCGCTCATTTTGAAGTTGTTTTGGATCTGGGATTTCAAATTCTCTCAATACTCGAACAATGGGGAAATCTAATACAACTGGAGGAGGAGGAAGAGACTGGACTCAGATCTACGCCATTTACGGGATGGATCAATGGCAGACACTCTTTTTCCTTCTATTTCACGCCATCGTCTTCACTCTACTCTCACTCCTCTTCCTTCTACTTCGACTCCAGTCTGTACATTCTTAGAGACCGTCCTCCTCTCTAGTCCCGGCGCTGCCCGTTTCGCCGCCGGATTCACCGGTTCCGTCACCGCTCTCCCGCCGTCTGCCTCCTATTCGCCGCCGCTAACTTCTTCTACTCCGACGTTCCGCTTCACTACGATATGGCTCAGCGCATGGTCGGCGCCGTCGATGACTGGTCGACGGTGAAGCTGGCGCTTGATTTGGGCTGTGGGAGGGGGATTTTGCTCAATACGGTGGCGACTCAGCTTAAGAAGACTGGGAGTTCGGGTCGGGTCGTTGGGTTGGACCGGTCTAAACACACCTCACTCTCCACTCTCCGGACCGCTAAAATGGAAGGTAATTAATTACTGATTAATTACTAGTACAGTTAATTGAGCAATAAATAGTAAATTTAAATCAAATCTATTAAAAAATTTAATTTCAATTAATTGTGTCAACCACTTTAATTTTAATTTGTAAAATTATTAATTTGATTTAATAAACTAAATTCTTAGATAAAATTAGATCGACCTGATCTCTAATTGAAATTTTGAGTCGTGATTGCTGCTTAATCTCAAGTATTCGACCCTAATTAAGCTGTGGTTTATCTCTTTATATTAAAAAATGATATTTAATTAAATACGGAAGTAATAAAAATTTGTATCCTTATGTTTGGTCGTATTAAATTTAGAGTGGGAATTTGTTTCTTTAAAGTTTTTTCGTAATTTATTTTCAAATTGAAGTAATTTTCTTAATTTTTTACATTGTATATTTTACAGGTGTACAAGAATATGTGACGTGTAGGGAGGGGGACGTACGGAGATTGCCATTTGGCGACAACACCTTCGACGTGGTGGTCTCCGCCGTGTTTGTACACACGATCGGCAAAGAGTACGGGCCGAAATCGGTGGAGGCGGCGGCGGAGAGGATGAGAGTATTGGGTGAGTTCGTGAGGGTTCTTAAAGCAGGTGGGGTCGGGGTTTTGTGGGACATAGTACACGTGTCAGAATACGTTCGGAGGTTGCAAGAATTGAAGATGGAAGACATCAAAGTGTCTGAACGTGTAACTGCTTTCATGGTTGAGTAGTCACATTGTATCATTCCGAAAGCCAAGTCATCACTTTGTGGGCCCCGGTGAGGTCCGATTGGACTGGAGATAATTTCAAAGCGTAGTAGCTGGATGGATTTCTATTTATTAAAAAAAGAAAAACTTATACTTTAATTTAAAGAAATTAAATTCTGGGGAGACGAAGTCGAACTAGATTAATTAGATAGATAGATAGATGCTTTCTGGGAATATATAAATATGTGTATATATACTCATGATTTGAATCAAAATGTTATCAAATGAAAAATTGATGACTGGTTTTAATTTCTTGTAGATTATGCTCGAATCGAATCAATATGATTTTCCTTTTGTTATTATTAATATGATAATCAATGTGAAGTTAAGTGAATAATCAGATACTTATCCTAGACATACATCTCTTTAGAAATAGCAAAATTTAGCCTAATGAAAATGTAGAATATGTGCCGTACCGACATCCCGAATCAAGCAGAAATCTCTTCGAAACCACAACTGACAAATATAACAAGACCCGCCTCCGATTCACCTCAAAGATGAGAAAGAGAAGAGTAAAATCAACCTCAGTAACCCATTTACACACAATCTTGTATTTGAAGCAGCTGCAGACGAGCTTCCTTCACCATACGTCACGTGATACGAAGTCAACCATGCCGAATCAGGTCAAGGCAGATTTAGACTCAAATCAACACACCACGTCGATCCCCTCATTAATACTTCTTAGCATATGAGTATATATTTTTTCAAAAAATACACGATTAGTCTACAAATATGTAGCCACATCTTTTCTCTTAAACATAAAAGAGAAGATTCATATAGCGGATTATATAGGTGAAATTGTGATCGGTTGTTGTTGTATATTTGTCAAAACAAATCGAGTGGATCTAGTTCATTGAATGAGTAAGTTCAGTACGCTTTTAAAATTAAATATGACATATAAAATATTATATAATATTATCTCCGTCTCGAAAATAGATGCAAATTTTTCAATACAATTTGCATGTAAAATTTGCAGTTTATTTTGAAACTGGAGTGATAATTATTTTTATTAAAAATTATTAAATCTATTTCAAATATTATATAAAATGTAATTATTTTAACATCTATATCAATTATAATTATTTTGATTTTATTTCAAAATCTACAATCCTAAAATTAAAAATTTATTTTATTTTCAAAAATAATAAGCATATAGCAAAAAGTAAAATTTACATATCAAGATTTGATTTCATAATAAAATTTATAATTACATCTAATCAATTTAGTTGTTCTTATTGTTTGAAAAATAAGATATGCCTATTTTAATTAAGAATAGGAAAAAATATAACGAATTTTTATTAGAAATAATAGTTTAATAAAAAATTAAAAAAAATAATATATATTATATTTTGATTATGAATAATTTTTTAATAATATGTCCGTTTAAATAAGAAAAAGAATATATGTCTTTTTTAATTAAGAATAAGAAGAAAGAATATATAATGAATTTTAATTAGAAAAAATTATTAATTATTTGAAAAATAAGATATAGTCATTTTAATTAAGAATAAAAAAAAAATATAGCGAATTTTTATTAGAAATAATAGTTTAATAAAAAAATTAATAAAAAATAATATATATTAAAAATTTGATTAGAAATAATTTTTTTAATAATATACTCGTTTAAATAGTAAGAAAGAATACATGCCCGTTTTAATTAGGAATAGAAAAAATATATAATGAATTTTAATTAGAGAATAAAAAAAATATTATTGACTTAAAAATTGTAACTGAAAATCTTATTAAACTCAAAGTTTTAAAATATATATGCTCAAATTCAACTGACCATTAGTAAAATATGTGTTAGATGTTGATTTTGGCCGATAAAATTTGAAATAAAACGTTATATTTAAATTTACTAGATTAAGAACGATTTAAAATTAAAAATATATTATTGTCAACCTACGTAAGATAAGGGTAAGATAAGCGTTTGTCATTTGAAAATGGAACAACAGTGCTCATAAATTGAGTATAAAACGTTCATAATGTATACTGTTATTAAAAATACTTTTGGACGAGTTTGGGGGTCCACTTTTAAAATATTTGAGATGTTCAGAACAGTTGATGTACAGTCCAAACTATGCTTGGATCGATCAAATGTGCTCGGTTGACAAACACTCGATCTCAAAGATCAAATTAGTCTCCATCATTAGATAGGTGTACATTAGTAATTTGTAGGAATTTTAGTCCCTCTAATTGTATTCTCAAGTATTTGTCACTCAAAGAGATGCATGAATCCTATGGTAAATATATCACATCCTCCATATAAACAAGAGATAGAAAAGAGGGTTGATCTTAAGAGCTATAAAATTTATGTATAATTTATAATAAGATTTTTACAATGTAGAAAAAGGGTAAAAGGGTAAAACTTTTTTATGATAGTAAAGAAATTAAAACTAAGTTGCGCTAAGATTTTTACAATGTAATTTTTTTCAAATATTTTATTCTTAAAAGACAATTTTTCTTTAAAATTGACGGTTATTTAAATGGACTTATGGTCTTTTCTTCTTGTTTCGTCGATTGAAGCGAAATAATGTAGAGAACATGCAAATAGATAGGAAATTTGATTAGAATCTGGAACAGAAGGTTCGTGACGATTTCTAGCGTCACTGATCACACGTGATTCTCGCAGTCTAGCCCCCAATCGTATGATCGAAATATATCGTGGAAATATTACTATTCCTCTTGAGTGGAATTTTTTTGTGTATAGATCCAGACTGATCAATTAAGTGACTATGATCCACATGAAACTTAATCCCTCCTTAATAGAAGAAATTATGCTACATGTTACCTATGTTTCGTATATTTGAGTCTTTAAAACTGTTTGTGTGGGTTTAATTTGGGCCTTACTAGAATTCTGGAGTGTTCCGAAAAGTCTGGGATTTTCCCAATCACCTATTAATAGCAAATCACTGCACCATTGCAGAAGGAAGTTACAATTTTCTTGCTTTTTGGCAACATAAATGTATCAACTACTAACAAATTGTATGTTTGCCTATCAAGAGGAAAATCCAAGCATCGATGATGATGGAATAAGTGTTATTATAATGTGGGCGGTGATGTATAATAAATGAAAACACATGTCCGGTGATTATTGATTGTGGATTAATTATCGGTTTTTGAATTTTGAAGACCACATAACATAGTATATGTGATATGTCTATATCGACCTTCTCATCAAAAATTCAAGAAAACCAAATGATGTTGTCATATTTAGTGGCCTATCATACGGTACTGAAAATGCCTAGAAAATATGTCCAATACTGCTAATGTGATTTATTACAGATCATCTCCCTAGGAAATCTGGAGATTATTAGAAGATATACATTCTCCGCATCGATTGAATTATACATTATTTATACCGTGCGAATAACGGAATTAGGTGTTTGGGCAGTGGATCAATGATGAGCAAAGTTGGATTTATACGGGTGTGTTACGTTGGAATAATGCGGGCAGTGAGTAGCGTTGGGAGCATGCGAAGCTAGCTCGTACAGATATCATACAGAATACGTCATATTTTTTATTTAATAACATCAGTGATCGATGAATATTATTGATCACTTTCTGCAACAGAGTTCAAAGAGGCTAACAATCGGCCAATCCCATTATTTTCAAGGAGTACGAGATCATGACATATAATGGGCTTTTGACAAAACATTTATCGCGGAGTTGTAGAATCTTGACAAAGGTAAATCTCTAGTAAAACGATATAAATTATATTCTGGACTGTTAATCATGAACCATAAATTAATAATAATTAGGAGCGTTAGATTTGAATCATTTGATAAGAAGATGAAAGTGTTTGTATAAGGTCATTTTCCTAGATCTTTTGAAGAGAACTTAGAAATGTCGAAATCCAGAGAGGAAATTGAGAGTTAGGTTTGAGAGTTGAATTATAGTTTTGGTGACAACTACAGTACTACATACTTGAATTTAATTCACTTGCAAAACGAAAAGCTAATTGACATTTGTCCACACAAAAAATATCCCGTATTAACGCAAATTAAATTATGATAACCTTAATTATTATTATGATTCGTAGAGAGATCTGATTGAATCTGATGTACACTAATTGAATCTGAAAATGACACGTGATAATAAGGACAATATGGTAGCTTTTTGTTTAATGAAGCGCATGAACCGTCCCGGTAAATGCTCTATCACTACCACTAGTTTTTGTTCACGTAATATTCATTTCATGCCATCCATTTAATTTACAAAGTATCATTAATATTCTTTTCTAATATGAATATATGATGTTTTTGATATTTTTTAATTTTTAAATAAATGATATTTTAAAATATTATATTATATATTTTTAAATATATATTTATTTTTTCTATAATAATTAATTAAATTAATAAAAGAAAATAAAATAAAATTATAAAATAAAAATAATTTATATATTAAAATCGATAATATTAATATATGTGAAAGAAACATCTTTAGAAATTGTTAGCTCACTAAACTTAATAAATTGTTAATACAAACAAAACTTACCTGAATCCAATGCAATTTTGACCAATTTTATAATTTCTGTAAAACTAATTAAATAACGTTTGACAGTAGGCAGAGGTAAAAAGAATTTGCTGGATTGGATATTTTAATGCCTTGGGAAGTGAGTATATATATAACCACAACATGAACATGGCTTTGGATTCATTAGAAACCAATTTGTCGGCAAAACGTAAGCCTTTTCGAAAAGATTTCTTAAATGCATCATGTGTTACTGTCGTCTTCTATCATATACCCATATGCACCATTTTTATTTAATAAAATCCTTATTTTTTTCACTTACAAATGATTTTCTCAACACTAAAACATGAAATTACACCAAGTAGTTTTAAGAATGTGTTTTTAACTGTGCCACTATAAAAAAGAAAAAGGAAAAACAAACTATATATCCCCTGTAATTCATTCAGAATTAACAAGTTAAGAGTTGAAGTTTACACCTCCACGGCCAATCATGACGTCATCCAATGCTTAAAGACATTTCCTCTTGCGTTGTATTTGGATAGATAGATTTTATTAGGCATTTAAAAAAAAATACCCCTTCTCCAAATACATTTTATAGGCTGCCCTTTAACTATGACATATCTACAGTACCAACTTTGTCAGAATGATATTAATTTCCAGTACCAGTTATCGTATCTAAACTCTAACATCTAGGCATTATCTTTTCTTTTTATCTCTAAAATCCTTAGCTTTTTTTTTTGAAATGGAAGTTCTTTGGCATGATTGAGATATTACTGATAGTCATTTATTAGGGAATGGTCTTTAATATCGATCCAGTAGTACCCCGGCAAATAACAAATAATAAATTGATGTATGGGGTCACCAGCTTCTGTTTCGTGACATGTGTAATGAGTCGTGCAAATAATATCACAAAAGTGACTCGAAACTTCAGTAAATTAATCAAACCATTATATATTTTAGGTTGGGATTCTTCACTTTTAAGTTAAAATGGATAAACATTTTAGAGCAGGATAGTGTATTTGTATATCCTGTAGTTACACTATTTTTGCGCGAAGTTGTGAGTAATTATCTAAAAAATATATTTTCTCCTATTTGTACAAGAAAAATGACAAATAATTAGTGACAGTTTTCACTATGTGCAGTTTCACATTTGGTAATTAATTTCATAAATGTAGTCGATGTAATGGAACAAACTTGATTTGATTATAAATGAGAAATTAAGATGAGAAAATATCCAAATAAGGTCCTATGCTCTAGTGGTTAGGACATTGGACACTGAATCAAGTTATAATACCATGTTATACAAAGACAGAGAAAAGGTTGCACGTTTCTCTCTGTACATCACAAAAGCCGAATCCATATAACTTGTCCCGATTTTCATCAATGATGGAAATTACAATTTACAAACACCCGGTGTAGTCAAAACTAGACCTCAGCTACATCTCTGCTAACTAACAGATGAAGGCCATCAAACTGGGCCATAGGCCTTCTTGATCACCATTGACGTGATGGAGGAAATCACGCTGGGATGCAGAAAGATATAAGCTTAGACGTGGAGGCAAGACACAAACCAGGTGGGGCCCAGGGAGGATTACAACCTATATTCGCTTCGTCGACATTCGGCAAAACAAAGTTGAGGGGGACGGACGTAACCAGCAACAAGAGGCACACATAGAATGGAGATAACATATCCTTGAACCTGTCATTAGAATTGAACATTAGAAAACAACACTTTTCAGCAAAACAAACAAAAGAAGCTACAAATAACAAAGTAAAGAGTAGTAATAATTCCATCAACCTTGCGTTGTGGAGAGGGAAATGTGTCCTCTTTTCCTCCCAGCAATCATCCAATTTTCAGCATTTGCATTTACTTCATATAACAACTCATCCTGTGACACCAAAATCCAGTCAAGTTCTAACATCTCAATATGTAGGAGAAGAAGAAGAAGCACAAGCTAACCAAGATAAAACTATCTAATGACTTACAAGCAGTTGGGAAACAACAGTGTCATCAAAAATCTTTTAGTCTTTCAATCCTCCAGTTTATGGTAACGAGTTGGCCAACTCTAAGGCCATCCAGACGGAAGGGAAGAAACCCAACTGCAAGGCATGGGTCAAGCACTGGACGTTGCAATACGACAGCGCTCCTAAAAATCAGATCCTGCCTATCTCCCTCTTCCCCAGAAAATTCAACACCCACTGGTGGGTGGGCCCCAGTTGTTCTATCTCCAGAAATGCCATATTTGAAATTCAATATACTGTCTGGTTGTCTTGCCTCAGTTTCATCTGAAAAGCAAAAGAGCAACTTTAATTATGTCCAATTATTTATTTAACTCATGTTTTGAAAATGTACTTGTAAATCCTGAACACTAGCATGTCTCATAATTTTTCCAAAATCCATACCTTCACCTTTTCCCAAGCATATACTGAACAAGATTCCTGCTCTAGAAGCTGGAGAAACGACAAGCGGGAAAAAGCCTGAGGTTGGTCTCCCATCACTTTGACCAGTGTGAACAAATCCATCTTGAAGATCAAGCCAAGCATCATAGATGATCAGTGTGGCTTTCATGAGAATGCAGCACGACCTGAATATTATAAGAGATTTCGATAGTCAGCAAACTTGATCAATTGAAGAGAGCAAGAGGGAGACATGGGCTTTAAATGAAGACTCCTGGAAGCTCAAAAAAGGGAATCACCTGTAGAAGCAATGTACCGTCACTGCATTTATCAGCAACACGTGTGCTAACCACGAAAAGAGGATGAGGTGAAATGCACAGCTATGGTTCTGCACACGCAATGAAAATTAAATTAGAAAATGCTCAGCAAAACGGTTAAGAGATATGAATCAGAAGATGTAGTTACATTCGACAACAAAACATCAATAGTTAATATAAAATTTTAAGCAAAAGACTGTGCACTTTCAGAAATTTCTCTGGTTTTGAAGGATACTAAATTCCAAGATTCAGAGCAACTGTTCTCATTCCATCAACAATACTCTGCTTAGGTGGGGACGCTGCATAAAAATGTAACAGGAGATGTGAGTTGTGCAGAAAATAGAAACAATAAGTAAGGCATAAGAGCTGAAAATGATGTGGAATCACAGGACTGCATCTAATTTGGTTAACCTGAAGACTTGATCACTCTTGCAAGCTTGTCGTCAATAGCACACACTGGAATCCATATTGTAGAATTAACATCTAACTTGCCAAATCAGGGAACTCTATTTTACCATCACGAAGACTTAATTTCTCGAACTCTTTCTTAACATCTAATGATGAACGATTTTCAGTATCACCAGTGACTATATTGGCAGAGCTTAGTACTGAATTGATTTGGGTTTCCATTTCAATACAGTGAGAGTCTTCAAATTTTTAGACCTGGACCAGTATCAATATGCAAGATAGCACCTTTTAGAGAATAGTTGATTGGCTGCACCACAATGCCAACCCACTGAGCTTCATTTAATAACAAGCTGATGAAACAGCAGCGGCAAGGTCAACCAAAGATCTTTCTTTGAACACCTACAACGAAAAAGTATCTAATGATCAAAAGAATATAAAACAGTTACCGAAGCTCTCAGAGAAGCATTTGGCCCTAATCCCTACATATTTATCTTGTATAAGAATCTAGAAGTGTGTGCATACAGATCAGTTACAAATAAACAACTCTCTATAGTAGAATCATTATAATTTACTATCTAAAGCCACTCCTTGAACTTTTTGATAGCTTCGTTTACGTCTTCCAAAACAAGTTTTTACCTTCAAGATTGGTCTGGTTGGCTTTTCATAGCTCATAAAATCATCACTCTCTGCAGGAGCACTTTAGAATAACTATGAGATCTAAATCTCACACGCCCAATCTGCCCAGTAAAAACCCCCAGGACATAGGAACCTGGTTTTTGTGGTGGTAAATCAACAGTAACAGTATTTCGGCCAGGCTTTAACCCAATAGCTGTAGAGCACCGTACTGACTGCGATGTTTAATGAAAATGCAGAGATATTAGGATCAAATAAATAAGATTTGACATGCATGAAACAAATCTGATAAGCAAAAATGCAAGTTGAAGCTCACCTTTTCCCCGTCATCAGCGTTATTTGTCGCCATCAAGGTAAAGATTAAGTGAATCTAGAGTAATATCATCGTGGGAAGCCACTCCATACAGTTATAGACAGAGTACCAGGATCTCCATCACATAACTCCAGTGCAGGTCCAGGAACACCAGCAAATGTAATCAATGATGACACATCAAGGGACACAGGATTTTCCATTTCACTATGTGCAAGGTTATCTAGTTCTGATTGAAAAGCTTGGCGTTCCTTGGTAGAGAACAAGCTCTTATCTAGTGAAAGAAGGCGAACACAAGATGACAGGTACCCGAAGCTTGATCATTAAGTATCTTCTGACATTCAGCCAAATCAGGCAGCACCTCAGCCTAATAAATCCTGCCATCCTTCGCCAGCATATAATGCACAAACTTTCTCATATGACTTTGCAGCTAAATCATAATTTTGACGTCCTAAAGCAGACAGCTGCTATTTCACCATCAAGAGCAACTCCATGTCTTTTTCCAGAAGGAACGATGATAATTGTCAGCAGCCCCTTTAGTCAGGTCCAGGTACTTTTCTGTAACATCGAAAATGAGATTTTATGCCTCTCGAAGACGATATGGAATATGGATAGGTTTATATAGAGTACAGTAGTAAACCTCAAACTCCTCCATTGATGACAATGATGTCCACAGATTAGGATTTGAGAATGGTACGACGCAAAGCATGTTCAGATGCAACGAAAATTTCAGCAAGCCTCATTGGTCTATCTATCGAGCTATCAATTCCTGGGGAGGAGTTAGTTCGAGACATAGAAACTGCCTGCGTTTTATTTACTGGGGACATCTTTGGAGGAAGCATCTGAACCTGATCTGCCAATTTTTAAATACTGACGTAAGAACTCCAAAACTGGACGCTAAATTTTAATTATTCACATAAACTTCCAACTTCCATTACCCTTCAAAAAGGTTTGGGCGGCTATCCAACATTTCAGACATATTTCCAGCAGATAACTTGAAGCCCTTCGTCGATTAGCCTCCCCGAAGAAGTATGGAGGGTTCAAGAGGCAATGGTTTCCTCTGGATACCAAAGTGCTTCACTCTAGGGGTTGCTTGAAGAATAATCTGCAACAATATATTCTTAGTCAAAGACGATTTACAATTATAAAAGAGATTTAGAGTAATAATGGAGTAGAACCGGCGAGAGAGGTAACTAATAATAACATGCGTGGGGTCAACAATTATATAAAATATATGCCCTTTTTGGATGTGCAAAGAAAGTTTGACAATCAGAAAAGAAGAAGAACCAAATTCCTTCTAGGGCCACACCAAACTCGATTACAGTGTCTAGAATAGATAAGAAAAACAATCCCATCCATAAGAATAAAGACTTTATACACTTATTACATGCAATAAATATAACAAATTACCAATGTGTAACTCAAAGTGTTCAAGAAAAACACATCGAGACTCTTAAGCATAACAAGGGAGAATATAACATTATTAACATAAAAGCCAATTATATAGCTATTAAATTGCTATACTTTAGACGATCTGTAATTCTCCCTCAAGAAAAGAATAAAATAAAAAATTAGGAAAGGCAGAGTTATAATTATGTTTAATTAGAATACATTGTCTTCAAATATTTCCCAACTCAACAATTTGTAAGTTCTGTACAGAATCAGGTTACTTGTTGCCATTGATTAAGTTACGCATGGCCATGTGAAACTGAATGACATTATCAATTCCCATATTAATTTAACAACTTGCCTTTTCTTTCACAAGCACCTCGGATGAAGCATCAGGTGGTACTGAAGGCCACACAGTAGGCTTGGGCCAAGGTAACATGCTAAGTGAAGCACTACGAAAACAAGGAAAATATCAATACATCACCTAACATATAATATAATAATTTTATAAAAGAGCATGTGTAGAAGGCTAGAATTAGTTTTCTCGCATGTGGATATTGAGGTTCCACAGGCAGTACCTTCCTCATAACAAAATGCATACCTGTTTCCGGGGCTTCTATCCATAAATGTTCCATAAC
This sequence comes from Oxalis stricta, assembly GCA_024708375.1. NCBI lineage: Eukaryota > Viridiplantae > Streptophyta > Magnoliopsida > Oxalidales > Oxalidaceae > Oxalis > Oxalis stricta. The sequence continues at coordinate 3,305 of JANIEQ010000449.1, read as the reverse complement.
CAATCAAATAAGCAAGCCTCATGAACTGTCAATCACAATACATTTGTTGAGATACCTCTTAAATAGGATATATTGAAATATTAAGAAGAAATATAGAATAAAGATAGAATCTTACCTTAACCCTACATAGTGAATAAAGATCACCAAGAATGCGATAGAACTCCCTTTCTATGTCAGAAGCGATAAGTCCGCTATTATATTGAGAAGTAGTCGCATCGATTAAAGCGAAGCATGCAGTGACTACCCAAACTTCACGCATACAAAAAGGCAATGCATTCTAAAAGAATTCAAAGAGAAGGAAAACCACATAGGGAATAAAGGAGTACATATTAGAACTGATAATCTTAAACTAAAGTCTGATTGAGAGACAATTTAGTGAGTATCACAAAATACCTCATGTTGAGTCAGAGTCTTGGAGAAGCTAATTATGAATGAATAACCCCTTGATGCAACTTCAAAGGGGCGATTTAGCTTGGACAAAAGCTGCAAAGTAACAAATTATCATATACATGGAACATGATGGTCCATCCATAACTTTAATGGACATGCTACTTTTCCCCCCACCCCAATTTTGTACTATAAAATTCTAATTCGACAAACTTTCCTCACATTTAAATGGAGGCTACCATATTAAGTCACAATCGATAGAACTTACCATTTCTTAGTTACAAACTATTTCGATTTAGTAATTTTGCAGTATGGAAAGCGTTGTCGGTCTTTAAAATTAAAAGTTACCAGATTCTACTACATGAGCTTGACAAGATTTTTTGTGTAGAAATTATCTAATGCAACCAATTCACTTTTATAGAGAAAGGTGAAACTTCATACAAATGCTTAGGTAATGTTCATCAACTAAGTTATGGGTTTCCACACAGACATCAGCGATCGAGTGAAACTATAGTGGACATAATCAAGGAAAAGAGCAGATTTATCACCTTTGACTGATAGGCAAATAGATATTGCCTAAACTCGAACTCCCTAAATGAGTCATCTTGAACTATTTGTGTCAATGTTTTCTTTCCAGGATTGAGCAATGCCGCTTGATCATCACCCTCATCCATTCCTCCAAATTCCCTTTGCTTTCCACCCACTGCAGTTCATTGAAACAAACCCACAATCAAGATAAGGTCAGAGTTTTATAGGTGAATAGAGTCATTATGACTCGGGACAGAAAAATTCAGCTGAATAAGGATGTCAAAAGACCAAGCACACTGGCATTACAGATTCCCCCACCACACCCAACCCCATAAAACATAATGACATTCTCAAGTACATTGCAGCAGCATAAAAGTTGGTTGGATCATGATACTCAAATCGAAGTTTGTAATTTTGATTTTACAGATAGACAGCCATTTGCTAAACTAATTGTCCCAGGTCAAATGCCAAGCCAATTTTCATCAATGTTTAGATTTGGCACCTGTTTCCAAATAGCAGAGTTCAAGCTCATCATATTCACGTAATGCGTCTTCATAAAGATGAGTCATCTCGAACATAAAAGCCAAACTTTCCTGAGAACAGAACACAACATCACAACCAGTCTGAAAGTTGAAAACTACAGTAAAGAAGTGAAAAGAATATATAACTGCAGATACTAGTCCATAAGAGCACCACAATTACTAATATTCTAGATCTATATAACCGTACACGAGTCTAAAATAATTTTCTCATTACCCTGAAATAAGAAGCAGGATATAAAATTTCAAAAAAGAAAAGAAAAGAAAATATGAAGCAGATTCATACACAAACATTGGAAAAACAGTTCGATACAATGTTTTCGTTATCAGCAGAGAATTCCTTCTAAACAGATCATGTTCCTTATCATTTATTCTTTGTATTCACAAAAAAAAAATTGATGGAAACAACCTTCAAAATGAAAAAATTGCAGAAGTTCCAAACAGGCATGAATCGCTGTTCACTGAGCTTGCGTAGCCTCATCCTCATAAAACTGTACACGCTTGTCCAATGAATTTCTGACACACTCCGTGATTTTGGATTCCAATTCCTCCCAAAAATTTGCTTCAGGTGCATGTAAGTCATATTTGCAGCACCTATACCCAGCATATGACCATAATTTTAATTAAAGAGGTATAATCAAATAGGTCAGTGGAAAGAGAAAGTTTCCCAACGTTTTAGGAAAGAGCAAACAGAGGGACAATGAAACGAATTACATAACCTACTGATGCAAGCATCAGTCACCTCAATTGTACACTGAAAAGAATGGAATGGAACAACATATCAGGTATTTGATGACATAGTTATAAGTTGGAGAACAATTGTTATGCATGGTCAACGATGATCTAGTTCTGTTAACTATAAGTGTATAACCAAACACTTTATGATGCAAATTCATGTGGTACCTTCAGGAAGAAAAGATGCTCATTTGGCAAACAAACTTATGGGTGTTTAATATAAAGAATACAAGATTGAGACATATTTGTCGACTGCATTTGGTTATCAAGCAAATAGTAGTAAAGAAGTTGAAAAGCTAAAAGCCTTACCTTTCTCTCTTCTTGGTGCTGAACTCAACTTCAAGTTTTGCGTACACTTTCTTTGCCATTTTGGTGGCATTATCATTATTTGGGTGCGCTCTAGACACAAATACAATGAACCATTCTCGTTCATCATTCTGGACAATTAATTTCAGACGGGGTTTAAGGATTGTTTTGAACTCATCAAGATCCTGCCCAATAAAAGTAAAGTAAGCATAAAGAGATCTGGAGTATTAAATAAGAAGACAAGATGGACATAATCCAATCAGCACGTAGACCACTCTCGAACACTAAGCATATCAACAATCTGGTATTTATTAAATGCAATTACAGCTTTGGATGGCAAAGAAAACTAAGGCAGGAAATGTAAATACTGCAACTCTAACGAGGGCATTTCTATGAAAGGCATCTGTGAGTGGTGTGTAACAAATGATTCCAAATAGTCTGTCATTGATTCTAAAAAAAATAAAGGACTGATAACTATAACCCAAAGCTTGTAGAGCCCTTGGATAATGGCAATAAGAATGATAACTGACATATGTGAGCAAAGAGCATTGCCATAAAATAACAAATATTTATTAAGTGAAGAAGTCTGCATTCTACCTCACATGTAACAAGAACCAAAGTGGCATATGGCTCTCTAAACCAAAATAGATATTGCTCGTGGGGAGATCTGCTGCGAAGCCTCAGCATCAGTTGTTAAAATGAATTCAGCAGACAAGTTGTGCACAAAGACTGAATTACGTAGGTCTTATTATTCAAGCATGCTTTTTTCTAATGGCAAGTGCTCTTCAAATTTTTCCTTGATAGTCGGCC
>JANIEQ010000447.1:0-10880 GCA_024708375.1 Oxalis stricta | reverse complement strand
AAGTCAATGTGGGTCAGCTTTATCCGATAGTTATTCAAGTTTAAGGAGGGTTGTTAGAAGAATTCATCATGGAACTCTTCACCTCGAATTTCCGCACAGTGATGAAGCCTTTCCAGAGCTGACTCAGCCTCACCTTGTGAATACCTAAACAACTGCTTCTTAGCGATTTCTTCTTCCGTAAATAGTAGTCACACGACGACCATTTTAGAACCCTTCTGCATTCTGTTATCTGTTCCCAAGCTCTGATAATGAACTTTAGCCTATCCTCAGACTGGGATTGAGAAATGAAAGTTTCTCAATCTGCTCGTTTTGAACCTTTTGAGATCAGATAAAGCTTTCTTGAAAGAGAAGGAGTTGGCTGCCCATCGTTGATAGTAATGAGCATACCTTTGAAGATTCTTTGTCGTCATTTTGACATCAACAGTGTCAGCTTCTTTACTGTTTTTATCTTGTTTGTAACTAATAGTACCATTGTAGCCACATCCCATTGTTTCCGACATAACCAGCAAAATTGATGTTTATGGTGGCTTACAAGTCATCTTCATACAACCTCCGTTTTTCTCGATCGGCTTCTACATTTGGGATAAGGTTTGGTATTTACGAGTATCCAATCACAGTGAAACCGTCAGGATTTGTTCAGCAACATCCATTTCGCCACGGACCGCAACCGACTGGACGATGGGCATCTTCAGAACATTTCCAGCAAAAATTATGAGAGCAGAGACAAGAAAACGCCATAACCAATACCACCAATTTCAAACTCAACTGCATAATCACAGCCTGGGGCAGGACACCACTTGGTATTCTTATTATCTTCTACAAAAGACTTAAGCATGTAACGAGAATATTCTATTTCGGCTTTCCTCCGAAGCTAATTTATCTGATCAAGCTCTTGATCAATAGCAGCATTATTACAGGAGAATTAGGCATTTAAGCTTCAAACATCCATGACCATCATCTATAGATGTGGCCATGCAACTACTTGAAGCAATCATTACAAAATGCATGGGCAATAATAAGGAGTCTAAAGCTGAAATTTTTAGGAGAATAAGACTCAAAGTCATTATCCCACAGTAGAGATTACTACCACTAATTATCTGATCGGATGAAGATGGAATCAACAAAACTCACTTTTTTTACGAACGTCAGGACTCATCAACGAACCATGCATCATGGAACTTCACTGGACAGTCCAATTATAGTAGCGAAGAACAAGACTTGGCCTGCATTTCTTGTTATGCAGAGGACAATCAGACACTTGGGTTACAAGCTCCGATATGCGCCGACTCAAATCAGACTCTCTGAGACCACGGTATGGTCTCTTTGAATTTGACGGTGGATTGGATCTCAGGGTCACCAAAGTAAGAATCGACAGCTTCGTCGTCAATCAACTAAGAAATCGTCGGCTGTGTCATACACATCCACCTCGGAGCTCATGATCGCCGACAGAAAATTGGGGGAAAACCAAAAATCGGAGCAAATTGACTCGAGAATTGGGGATTTGGGTAGCTGTTTTTGCATGGGTCGGACTTAAATTTGAATTGGGAACGATGTAGGTGAGATTAAGACGAGTTGCGAGTGGTAGGTGAGATCAAGATTGGGATTTTAGGGATCTTAGTTAACTTATTCGCAAATTCCGACGAACAAGATTAGTTTTTTTTTTGCGCCAAAGCCCGGTGTTCTGTTTTGGTAGCTCCTCCTCTTATAATAACGTGTTTGGATGAATATATTTTCAGAAAAGTATATCCCTTTGGTACCTTTACTTCTTAACAATGTTAGGTTAGGCAGCCTAGAGAATAATTAGGTCTACTTCATCCTTGTAGAAATATTTTCAGATTTTGTTAACTAGAAAAATAAAATTCTGGAATGCTTTTCTATTTAAACGAAATTTGATATCAATGAGCTAGATTTCGAATTTAAGTAAACGATGAGTTCTGAAATCAAGCCATTGGCCACATAGGTGCGGAGGACCTCTAAACCATATTTTATAAGATATATGTACCAATCCGTACAAAATTAAAAAGAAATGTACTAAATATACAAGAAACTGATTTCTCATTAGCTTAAGTAAGAAGCCTACTTGTGTCTGTCATCCATAGAATAGTAGTAACAACCAGGAACTTGTTCGGAAACTATACTTGAAAGATAGTAGAACAACATGACGAATAGAAAATCGTAGAAATTACACAAGATAATCTCTATAAAATAATATTTTTTTTCAAATCCAACTTATAATTTTAAAAAATATATATCGATAAATTAATATCGTTTAATTAATAAATTTCTTCCACTCGACAAGTATTAATTTTAGCATTTAACTATTTTTTGGGCTTCAAATTGACAATGTTAATCTATGGATTTCACATAAATCAATAAAATATATTTTTTAGTTTATTTTTCAACATAATTACGATTATATAGATTAAAAAATTTCATGTGATATATAAACAAGACATTGAAATTAATATGAAAGATATTGAAGACATGAAAGATAAAGATTATAAAAATGATGAAGATATAATAAAAAAATATAATTAATGTTATTTAAATTTATCAAAATTTATATTTAATTTTAAAAAAATTATGTTTATATTAATATATAATTTAAGATGAAAGGAGTATATGTAAAAAACAATTGCACACAACATTTTTAGCACGTGTGACTTTCTGTTGAGAAAATAACGGAGAACTTTTTACATTATGTCAAATACATTAAGGAAAAACTTATATGCCGTTGAATTGATGTTGTTCATGCTGTTGAACCAATAAAAAATCAACACGTGTATTTTATCAGATGTAGAAATCAAATCATTGAATTAAAATTTTAAATTACCTAAATTATCTTCATATCTCTCCTCCTTTCACCCTTATTTCAGTTCTTCCTAACCCTCCCCCAACATCGTGTCGGGAAATCGACCCTCTCTCCTCAACTATGAATCATCTACACCTTTTTCATCCCTTCAAAACTTCATATTTTTTTTTGCTTTACCTTGAACAAACTAATTCTTTCCAGATTTATCATTGGTGATATTAGTTTCATAGTATATGATGCCTTTTTGGTTGATATATAGAGTATGGATACCCATCTGGATATATCTCGAATCTCCTCGAATTCGATTACAACATGGAAAAATAATCAATTGAAAATTTCTTAAAAACCCAAAAATTCTAATTTTTTTTTGCTGCAAGTTGCTATATCAATTTATTAGTTTGTGCGATTTTTAATTTGTGTGAGCATTAATTTGATGCTTTGAGTCTTTGATAGTGAAGGCTGAAGTGTGTGTGAGATATGGAGAAGAAATGGATTTAGAAACGACGGAGATGGAGAGAGAAAAATGATAAAGAAGAGATATAAGGTATTTTAGTCATTTAATGCTACTTTCGTCGACGATTAAATTTTTTAATACAAATTATATATAAAAATTTATATTTATTTTAAAATAAAAATAATAATAAATAGCTTGAATAGTATTTATGCAACAGTATGTAAGTTTTTCTCATACATTTATAGCTATAAAAATTAAGGAAAATAATAATACACATCAATTTTTTATTAATGATTGGTTGGTTATAGAGCATCTTCCTAACGGAGAAGTCGCCTTCTGTTCGAATAAACAAAACTTGGGAGAAAATTTTTAGGCAAGCGGAAAATGCTAATTAGTACTACATTTTTAACACTGTTCTTGTACCGAAAGAAACTGACCACTAGTAACATTTTACAGTTAATAATATTATTTACATAGAAGCAAGAATTCCAGCCACAGAAGGGATAAATTAATATTGCAATGAAAGCTGAAATTCTTTTATTTGGAGCGTTATGATAATCACCTTGCATTTGTCCCGCAATGAAGGTAAGTCAAGTTCAAGAAAATCAAAGAATTATTATTATTGTTATTGTTATTATCTATCGTCATCAAAGACTTTTGGTGAAGACCACGGTATGAACAAAGTCGTTTTACTAAGAAACTTGGACAGTGACTGACAAATTGACCTAAAGGGAAAATCAGCCCCTCTATTTTGAGAACTTTATAATCGTATAGGAGTTTTTTGTGTTAGATTCCTAACCAGTATCGTACCTAATCTTAGTAGCTTGAATACGGATGATGTTATTTTCTATCACCTACATATTTTTTATAGTCTAGGACGTTAAACGTTTCATCTCGAAAATCAGGAATAATTGATAAGTTTGAACTCGACCACATTCATAAAATTCACAAATTCATAATAAAATTTTAATTAATTTATTAGAAGTAATATAAACAGTCGTTGATGAAAGCTATTTATTTAGTAGGGGAAAAAAAAAGGAAAATAGTCTGAAGTTAAAAATTAATCTTGTGCAATCGATCTGAAAATTTAAGATGAAGTTTTACATGGCAAGTAGCGACAACATGATGATCATGTTTCCTAGGCTGCCTAAAAATGGCAAAGCCACGAGCAAATGCAAATGCCCCTGTCCCTCCAACAACTCTCAACTCTTCTAAATCTACATTCGGAACAATATTATTGGCCTGAACGCTAATGCTTCCAGAATATTCCGGCGTATCAATCGTAAGGTAAATGATGTTAAATGCCGAATGAGCGAAATGTTCTTCCGGGAAAATAAAGCCTTGTGCTTTCCCAATGATCCGAGAAGTGTTCTCAGGCCCTTCTGTTAATGTCCGATGAAACACGAATGCTTCTGCTTCTAGTGGCCGGACGACGTTTATAACCGGTTGATGCTGCGAGCTGTCAACGACTTCTTGGATGTGAAAAGACAATGCTACCCATGGCTTTCTTGATGATTTCTCGTATGGTACTGGAGAGAACAGTGTTAGGAGAATGACTGCTAATGCAGCTAAGAAAAGTGTTGCACAAAATATGATTCTAGAAATCATGATTGATGAAAATTTCTTAATGTCAGGATTTTGTATATGTAATTTCCTTTTCATGCCTTCTTCTAGGCCAACCAATCCTCTTCTCCTTTTATCGTCACACCTAAACCAAATTTGCAGTTTCTCAACCTAATCCACTCAGTTCCACCTTGAAAACTAGTATACTCGTCAGCAATCTATATTTAATTTAAAGTCCAGGAAAATGAAATCAGCATGGATGATCCAACAAGAAAGAAGCACATAACTTACCAACTCACTTTGGGAACGACTCGGGCAAGTTAACTCGCTTGACTACTGAGTTCGCTAGTTTGACCCTTCGGGATAACTCGGTAAACGGGTCAATGGGACAGTTCGCTCGGAAGGGTAATAGTGTCAATTTGTCATCAGCAGATTCAATAAATTTATACCTAAAAATACATTTTGGTAGAAAACAAGAAACAATCTATACACACAAAAAGAATAAACACTAATGTCATTTCTCTCTAAAAATTTAGACTTAACTTATCAACTCTCTAAAGTTCCGAACCTTGGTGAGGTGTAAAGCAGCAGCGGAATGCCATTTCTCAAGGGATGAGAGGCTTAGCCTTGCGTAAGTGGCCCATGCTATTAACAAGGTCTTTCCTCGTGCAAACAGGGAACATGTTGATGTTCTTCAACACTTTCAACCTCCATAAAACATAAGGGAAGCTTAACTGATCTCTCGAAGTGAATCGGACAACTTCATTAAACCAGAGACACATGAACAGATTGGTCATTGCTGTGTGCTCCCTCACAATCACAGAAGCTTCTGATAGAGCTGCACACCCAAAAAACAAATTAAGTGAGCAAATTGCAAACTTTGGAAGTTCATGTGGCAAATTGAAAATGTTGATCAAAGTTCAGGTACCTTTCTTTCCATTAAATCTCTTGTCTTGAGGGAGGCCATCGAGGCGATACTGAGTCAGCTGCAACTCCACTTCTTCAGGGGTGGCCTTATGCTTCTTCACAACAGCTTTAGCTTCATCGTAAACACTACTACGAGCTCCATGCTCTGAAATTGCAAGTACAGATTTTGAACGCCAAAGCAAAGCTTCTGCCACTCCTAGAGGATCCCTTCTAAATTGTGACTTTGAGTCTACCCAAATTGAATACCTAGCATTAGGAAACAGCCTGTGTGCCAACATCTGATGACGGCATAACCAAAAGAATGTCAGCATATGCATGTTATAATATTTAAAACGATTTATGGAAATGAAAAGGAAGCTGCTTGAGGATATACCTTTGGGATCTTGCCATTCAATCTCTGGTCTGTAAAAGGAAGATCCTTAACAATCACAATACGCCATTTTCCAATGAAGCGGTCCTCACCAATTTGGCGTCCTTCAGATTCCTGTGATCTGAGAGTAACCTCATCCCAAAATGCAACATAGCAAACCTGCATCCTTTATGTGAAGGTTACGATGTGTTTAAACGGAATAAGTAAAATAGCATCATATCTTCTGGAAATCAGTGCTAACCTTTTCAAGAGATGCATCAGACATTCCAATAGGTTGATAAAGATCATCCCCACCACCAAATGCACAAGTAGATACCACGAATTTGCAAGTTTCCATGTAACTTTTGTCCTCAGCAGAAATCTTATATCCCCCATCCTCATTGCAAAATCCACAGTGTACCTCAGCAGTTTCACTTACCTGCGATCAATCAATTCACAGAGGATAAGTCGTTTGAAAATAAGACCAAAGTTTAGCAAAATGCAGTAGTGAAAATATAAATACTTGAACACCAGAAGTAAATAACTTAAACCTATGCAGTTGAACTTAGCACATGATTAAACACCTAGAACACAATCCTGCTGCCATCAATAACGTTTTCCAGTGTATAAACTAAAGCCTATTACAATTAAAGTAACAACTAGCATGAGAATGTTAATGATATTGCCCCAAACATGAGATGTAAGTCCTAGATTTCATTTGAACTTCATCATAAAACTGAAAATAAATAAATAAATAACCCAACAACAATAATCACCCATGCCCCTTAAGAAAACAAAAAATATGTAGTCCAAAAGCGTATTCCGAGATGCAATCTAACCTTAAAACTGTTGTCTCTCTGGTCAAGAGTTTGGTTTCCCGTAAATAAGTTGAACCTCGCACCTTCTTGGAATCGCCGAGAGATAATAGAGTTCCCTCCTATGAGAGGCATGTTGTTCTCTGATAAATATACCACTTTTTTAACAGGGCTGGTGGATTGCCTCGCTCTTGGGAATATTTAAATGGTGGAGTTCTTCCATAGGTCGGATATCTAAGCACTCTGTACCAATACAAGATACAAGACTATTCTTTTAAGTTGTGTAAGTCATCAAATGATATAAAGAGCTGTACAAATACAACATCCTTAATAAACTGGAAAAGCAATCATCCCATCTAATCAATTTAAGAGGCTTCGCAATAGATAACATTACTTAGGGACTAAACAGAAAACGAAAAACTCTTAGCAGTAAACTTCCTAATCTATGCCAGAACTCTTTAGGCACAGAATTTCTCTGCTCTTAGCAGTAAACTTCCTAATCTAGGCCAAGAACTCTTTAGACACAGAATTTCTCAGAGACTAGACTGATGTAGAGTGTAATTTATTACACAAAAACGAGAGTTCTTGGGCTAAGTTGTAAAACAATAGTTCAGTGAATGATCATTGACATTGAACTTTAAGGTTAAGTCACAATCATAAGATGATTTTATCAATTTCTAATAATAGATCATGAGTGTAAACCACAGCTGAAAAAAATTTTCAAAGCAAACAAAGAAACGAAACACAATTAAACACCAAAAAATTATAGCAAACACTTACTTACTCTGACTCCTCCAGATACATGAGTGATTGGTTCAAGTCGATTCAAATTGGTCTTGTCTAGACTTGGTTTCTTTACTGGCTTATTAGCCAAACTGGTTTTACTGAGTTTGTCCGAGTTGACCTCCAAAGTGGGTTTCTTCCCAATCCTGGATATCTCAAAAGAAGCAGCCCAGCTGCAAGAAGGAAGACGACGATAACCCAGGATTTCATCAACCATTTGATGAATGTCCGACCGAAGCCGTTACCAACTCGGTGCCCAGCGTGTTTCTTCCGCTTCCTACGAGCTCGGACTCGCATCCGACCAAGTTCGTCCGGTTCATCGTCGGAAACGGAGATCGAGACACTGTTGTTGTTGTTGTTGAACATTGCAGACGACAATGGTGAATACTTAGATCGAACTCTGATCCAAGATGGACTAAAGAGTTGGAGTCGATGTATTGGGAATAAATTTTTCACACTAGTCCTTAAAATATTCAACTGGTTAATTTTAGTCCTTATATTTCTCGAGGGTCTTATTTAGGCACTTGCACATTTTCATTTAGTAGTACTTGGATATTACGTTCTTTGGACTCCATAGACTATTGAACCATTTCATCCACTAATCCTTAACAGAGACGATGAGTTCCTTGTTTGTCTAGACAACTCAAAAGGGAGCCTTTTTTTTTTTTTTTTACACTTTTAATAAAAAAAAATACACGCTTTTTTAAGAACGTCTCCGCTTCGAACACAAAGCGAATACACCTAGATAAATGAGATTCTTGATTTACACGAATGATTTTTGATACTGAGGGAGGAGTAAAGAATGAAAACAATTCTCACGCTTACAATGATGTGAAGCATAAGAAAGTCTAATATTCCAGATGATTTTATAAAATTGATATAGATCCAATCCAAAAAAGGCATGGACAAAGTTGACTAGATTGAAATTTAAATAAACTTTCTACCATTGTGGATTAAACCCAGGATGTATGAGTAAACTCCATTGACAAAACTACTTATTATTATCAAAAGATGGATAAATGTCGGTTAGTTATATTAGAAATCTAAAAAAGCTAGGTGCTATACAAGCTCCTCCTCTAGTCAAGTTCTGAAGCTTTCTCCACTCCCTTTGATTTATAGGGAGCTATTTTGTGAGTTGACCATTTCAGACAACCCAACAAATCATTCTCGATGTATCCACACCTACAGAAAGATAAATGAAAACTAAGATTTAGCCATACAGTGCATGAATCTGACTCTGATAGATAAAAAACCATGGTCATTTCAGAAAACATTAAACTAAAGATATAATCAAACAGATATGATGCAAGATCAGTTTGCTAGAAAACCAATTCAAACACATAATAATATAGATACTCAATACACACAATAAGGCACTTGGTATAAATAATACTCACAAATTATGGCAGAGCGTATCAGTAGCTTTGGAAAGATCAATGACTCTTCGTCCCAAGTCTTGAACCTTTTTCTCTTCGTACTGCCCAAAATCCTCTTCCAAAAATGACGACAGCTTCTCAACATGGGCTTCATATTGCTGCTGCTGATCCTCAAACAAGTTTTGTTTGATTGCCTTTTCTTCCTTTGTCATTTCATCTTTAAATAGGTCATCGCCAAACATGTAATAAGCAAAACAGTAGGAATATGATAGGAATTTCCTCGATCTCGAAAGTCTGTTGATGCCATTTGTGACCCAACTAAACTCTTTAAATGTAGTTTCCCTTATCTCCAACCTGGAAGTCTTTCGTTGTACAGTCTCTTTCAGCTGAGATTCAAGCTTCAAAGAATCTATATGAGCTTTGTAACGATTGTGATAGTGCATGTACCGCTGCAAGTCCCTCTTTGCATTCTGAGCTTTATTTTCACTCTCTTCTTTGAATCGACCACAGCTGTGACCACTTATACTCGTCCACGTGTTGTTCCCTTCCAGTAGCACCACCACAAAGCCAGCTGCATAATGTAAAATCAAAAAAGAAAGTGATCAATTCATGTGAATCCATACAACAAAAGGAACATAGGCAATATTATAATATAAGGGTTCTCACCAAAACGCTTGCCCACACATACACAGACGACAAGGTTACAGCCCCACTCTTTTCAACTAGCTTGTTGCATTTTGGGCACGCCTTTGTGTGGGCAGTTATCCAATTGACTGTTTCTGACTCATCTTGGCATTTCTTAGCCCAGAGTTCCCCACATCAGACATGAACATGGTGAATGAGCCTCAGATGAGCAACTAAAACAGAATTGTAAACCACATACACATTCCACCTCACAAATTTCACCATCCTGCAACCCGAATCGCATTTCCACAATGAGGAACACTTGGACACCCATTTAACTCTTTTGTTATCCTCAATATATGATTCCAGAAGAAAGCGGTCAAATTTCTCAGCCAGTTGAGAATCCCTTGCACCAACCAAGAAACTGATTTTGGTTTCATCACAGATTGCATTGCACTCATGTGCACATGCACTTGATAGATCTACTCAACCCTTCATTTATCTTCACAACAAAATGTTCAGTCCAGCCTACGATCAACCATATGGAAAAACAAGTTGAATGAGAAAAGAAATACGGATGGCCTCCAAGGTAATTTCGCAGGACTAAAATTTGACAGAACACTTACATTCGTTTGCAAAAGAAGTGGCCACAGTCCATAATAGTCATGTCATAGGCAGATACATCCTCAAAACAAATATAGCATGTTGCCGTAGACGGCAAAACAACATTGTGCTCCGCCACTGTGACACCTGCTTCGGCAAACAATACGTCTTTTCCTTTCTCTGCAAGCACGGCGAGAACCTTAACGACATCCCAGCGATAATGAATCAGCAATGCCCGAGCATTTTGTTCCTTCAAAGATAAGAAGTCCATCACTCTTCTTAAGTCCTCCATCTGCACATATTTGAATGCTCACAGTGTGATTACCAGCACTATAAAATGCAAATCAGATTAAAAAAATATATACCGAAAGATGACAGCTTTGTATAAGAACTTTTAAACCTGTGCGGTCAAGAGGCGACTCTTTAGTGATAACCTGCATAAAGAGAAGACGGTCGGAAATCACATCAAAAACAAAAACTAAAACAGGTGACTGGGAGCAAAATCGATTTGCATGCACCAGCAAAGCGAAATAAAATCAAACCGATTACGATGTATCCTACGTAGAAACGACTC
>JANIEQ010000446.1:0-14246 GCA_024708375.1 Oxalis stricta | reverse complement strand
TTAGCATCATTCGGGTTTAACGAATTCGGGTTCGTTAATTCGGAAACCTCTTTTAGATTTCAATTTAATTCAGAAAATCACATTTCGGGTTCAGTTAAATTCAGGAAACCTTATTAAAATTTAAGTTCATTAGGAAACTCCATTTCCGGTTTCATCTAAATTAATTTTCAGGTAATTGCAATATTGGTGTAATTATTAGGCAATAATTATGTTCGAAAAAAAAAATAAATTACATCCCGAAAACACTAGTTCCGGGATTAGTTAAACTCAAAACTCTCCTTAATTAATCAAGATTACTCTGTCCCGAAAATATCATTTTTTTTATGCAATTTTCTCATGTTCCCTTCTAAAACTTACGCGTATAAAAAGTGGCGTGCCCCACAGCCTAGGAGGAGAAAATGGTAGTGGAAGAGAGAGAGAATAAAGCGATATGTTTTGTTCGAACCCTAAAACGTAGACAAAATATGATGTGCAAAAGCGATTCCGTAGAATCGGCGAGCAAAATGTAGACGTACCTAAACCGATGAAATGGGGTTGTTGGGAGAGCGTATTGATTAGTACTGAAATGTAAAGAAATGACTTAGATATTGATTATAAAATTGACTACTTTTATGTTCTTTCTCATCTTTCGAGCAAACGAGTATAATACTTTTTCGAGTATAATCAAAATACGTGATAAGGCATATGCTATGAAATCCTTTCTTTCTCGTCCACCATCGGAAGTGCGTACACACCTCGCGTCAGATATAAGAGTGCATTTGGTTACATAAGAATGGCATTCATGTACAGTGAACATTGGTAGTCTTTCCGTAAACAACGTATACGGATATAGAAGTCATTAATTAAAAATATGTCATTAATTAAAAATATTGTTTCATCTATTTACAAAAGCACTTTCAAGTTTTGATAAAAAAGCAAAATAGTCCTTTTTATTATGAATTTCATTTCACGTGACCAACTAAACGATTTAAGACAAAGAATACTAATATCTAAAGGCATGATAGAAATTTATGAAGACAATATACAATATTTTCAAGAACTAATAAGAGTGCATCACGAAATGAAAACAATAAATTACGCCGATTATCTTATAAATCAATATGAACATACTAGACAAATATTAAAAAATGAGAAAAAAATATTTGAAAACTTTAGAAACTTTAAAAGTACAATTAGAAACTACATAATGGCAATAACATCTGACATAATAAAAATAAAAGAAGATTTAAAAGATATTAAAAGTGAATTATATGAAAAACTAAATAATCTAGAAAATATGATTATAAAAATAAGAAAACTATTGAAGAATCGTTTTCTATAATGAATGAATATATAAATCAACATAAATCAAAAGACATACATCAAGAAATAAATTATACGAAAAATTGTTCTTAAAAATCTTCAAAATTTATTAGAAAATCAAAAAGTGAAAAAATTTTCAGAGGAGGGAGATATTATAGAAAAATTAAACGACGAATTATATAAATTTGAAAAATTAAATTCTAAAAAGGAAAATCTATAATCCAATACCCAAATATTCAATAAGAAATTATTATTACAAAACCTAAGAGAATAGTTACTCTAGAATTACCTCGTAGAATTGTATAATAAAACCGGAAAATATATCCGACTCAGATATCGTAAATTAGACAACTTTTATCTCAACTAAAAATTATTAAGAAGAAAGAGAAATCATGAGCATAAAAATTATAACATAGATGATGATAAAGAAGAAGTAGTCTATGTGTATGAATTAGAAGATGATTCACCAATTAGAATGAAATTAGAAGATAATGTAGCATCATCATTCGGTTGATACATCAATGATAATGTAGCATCATCATTCGGTTGTAAAAATGGGATGAAAAAAGCTTGGGACGGTAAGCGAGTGGCGATGAACCAGGTATATGGAGATTGGGAGACAAATTTTCACCAACCGCCTGGTTACATGCGAGCTCTTGAACACTCGTGACGATGGGACGAAAGTCCAGTGGAAGTTCAAGAAGGAGGACGGGATTGTGCATAGCAAGAGGAAGATTTTCAGGTACCAACACATGTTTACCGAGCACGGTAATAAGAATTTTACACCGTATACTGATTATTTTTATTTATTCAGGTACGTATTTTGGCATTTTGGTGCCACGAGACTCACATTTCAACACAAATCACCCGGTAGTTACTGTCGACGCAACGCATCTTCGTGGGGCGTACAAGGGTAAGGCGGTTGTAGCGATCGTGAAGACCGCCAACAACGAGTCGTGCCGGTCGCATATGCCATCATAGACGAGGAGTCGAACCACGGTTGGTATTGGTTCTTAAAATACCTAAAAATTTACGTTCTACAGGATACGTTCACATGCATCATCTCTGATCGTCATTCGGGCATCATGTCTGCTATCGTGAAGCTCGATAGAAAATTTCCAAACCGGGGAGTTCATAGGTGATGTTTAAGCACTTTAATTGTAATTTCAAATTCAAATTAATCCATGAATTAATTATTGCTTCGAACGAGTATCGCATGGAGCACGTTCGTGCCAATATGATGTCAAACGTCCCAAAGAAGAAAGGATTATATGGCTTATCTTGGGCCGTGGGTACCGAGTTGGATGAGGCTAAATATATGAAGGCATGGGCAGATCTTATAGAAACGAGTCGGGCATGCAACGTATCCGCAACGTATTCCCCTAGAGAAGTGGACATTGTTCCTAGATGGATTCCACCGATAGGGAACAACCACGTCGAACGACGTGGAGAGTTACAATAACGTTCTCGAGGCGACCGCTTCTTGCCGATCAGGGCGTTCGTTCAGGCCACGCACGCAAAAGCCATGGCGATATTTGCAGACGAACCGACGAAAATAAATAGATACAGATTTGCGCTTGCACCAATACCGACGGAAACATTCGATGCCAATAAGATGCATTCCATATGGTACTCGGTCTCGTTATATCCAAATGCTCCCGGACGTACGTTCGGTGTCGGATCTCCGCCGTTGCGTCTCGAAGTTGCGAACAGTGAACATCTTGTCCAATTTGACATGGGTTCATGCACATGTTTACATTGGGACACCTACAAGATTCCTTATTCTCATGCAATGGTCGTTGCGAAGGTACTCAACGTCCGTCGTCTAGACCTGATTCATCGTTGCTACACAAGGGATGGTCGGAGACAACAGGTTCAGTGGTGTTTTTGGCCCTCTGCCAAATCACTGGCCCGAATCCGATTTTTGCTCCTACCAGACGACAGTCGCATGGTTCATCATACCGGTCGTGATCGCAAAAGAGTTAACGGACGACAGCGGGACGCGAGGGACTACGCGAACATGACCGGTCGAAGACCACGAGGGTGTAGTAATTGCAAAGGCAAAGACCACGACAAGACGGAACAACCAAACGAAAAACCATCGTTCGGCCGGTGTCGTCGCGGATGATGGTCGTACTCCATAAAATCCTATACTTGGAAACCAATCCGAAACCCATCATCTGTATATACGCCATGACCTTAGGTATGCGATAGACGTCATCCCGCATACACTCCCATAAGAAAGCGTCCGCTCTTCTCATGCAAGTAGCCTATCATGCTCCTCGTGGGACTGAATAAATATGACGCGATCTGCATGCCGGCGAAACCACGAGTAGATCGGCCTCACTAGGTCCTCGCCGGAATCTAGAAGATCTCCCGCCATAATCTATACAAAAAAATAAATAAATGAGTCCTCTAAAATAAAAGAACAATTAAGATCTCATAATACGAATTTATTTAAAAATTCCCCATATCACTTATTTCCAAATAAAACCGAAGCGAAGTAACCAAAAAACCGAACCGAAAAATCGAACCGAAAACCGGACTAGAAAACGAAATCGAAAAATCGAACCGAAAAAACCGAAATCTCGAAAAAATCCGATCCGGAAAACAGGACATGAAAACCGACCGAAAAATCGAACCAAAGAACGGGACCGAACAACCAAATTGAAAAACCAAACCGAAAAATCAAACCAATAACCGAACGGACCGAACCAATGAAAACCAACCCGAACCGAACTGAACCGACCCGACGACCGAATCGATCCGAACCCACTAAGCCGAGCCCGAACCAACTGACCACCGAACCCAAAGACGAACCGAATCGAACAGCTAGAACGTAAAACCAAATCCCTTAACTGAAGCGAACATGACAAACCAAATCATACATCAAACCAATAAACCAAACCGAGATCATAACAAAAACAACGAAATCCATAAAATCGAACCAAATTAACCTCCAAAACAGAAAAAAACATCAACCATGCTATCGTAATACATGGAAAACCTGTCTCGAAAATGCCATTTTCAGACTTGCCAATTGCCAATTAATTAAAAAAAGTTATTCCGTTAAATTTTGGAAAAAATTTATGGAAAAAATAAGTGAAAAATACCTTTTTCCGAGTACTTGACGAAAGATCAAATTTTAAATGAAATTGAGAACAAAATCAAAACTTCCGCCGTCCGAGAGAAGCTCCGTCCGGGTTTGTAGAGAAATTTGAGAGAGAGAGTCGTCTGACTGTGAAAGAGGAAGAGGAAGCTGATTTTATTTTACCTCGTCCCGAAAATGGAGTACACGGGATGACTTTTTTTTCGTCGTCCCGGAATTGGCGTACACGGAATGAATTTTTTTCGTCGTCCCGTAAATGAAGTACATAGAATGACATGTTTTTGTGTCCCGTTCAACGCATGCGCGACAAGTGTTCTACATGCTTCGCATGCTTGCGGTGTTTTTCCACCTTTGACCCGGATTTCAAATTTCCGAAAACATGCTTTTAGGTAACTCAATTTAAGTTCGTTAAGTGTTGTCATTAAGTTAATGGTCCCGGAAATTTCATTTCCGCGACATGTACAAATGTTTACCCACCAAAAAACTCGATAAAATATTTATGTTTAAGAGGGAGCATACACATTTATAAGCCATTGTGAATTCCGATTCCCTATTTTATTTTCTTCTTGATCTTCCTAATTCTCAATTCCATTAAACCATAAATTAAGCAAGAAAAAGGCATAAGTAATCCGTATTTATTTAATTATTAATTCAATAACATGAGATCTAGGGACGGATCCAAGATCGGATGTCGGATGGGACCGAAAAAAATAGTCATGAATTTTTAGGTGCGATTGTGTGATTTAATTTGATGGGATCAGTGAGAGTTTATTATCGCTATCGAATGAAGTTAATGATATTTAGTTTTTGTAATTTTTTTCATAAGTAATGGTGTGATCAACACATTAAAATTATGAGGATTGTAAAATCGCACCGCAAATTTTTTTATTATATACAATCGTGATTCATAAAAAATTAATTACAAACAATAATTAATTTTACTAATTCACTAAAAATTTATTTCATTCCAATAAATTTTACTACTAAAAATAAAATTATAAAATTTATATGAGAATATAATCATACTAAAAATGTCAATAGAGTAAACTATTTATATTTGAGGTTTAAATAAAAAAATTTAGTAATCATATTTATAATGGCTATATATTAGTCCAATTTATATTTAAGAATTAAAAAATTTAATAATCATATTTACACTTTTAAAAAAATCATATTTAAAAAATGCATATAGATATTATATAATTTAAAAATTAGAGAGAAGAAAGAAAAAGACTGACGCAGAGGGAAGAGAAAGGGTGGTTGTGGGGATAAGAATGTTTGTTAATTAACTAGGTTTGTCTTGATTTTTCATTAGGGTCAGAAGCGGTAATCTATCGCTATTTAAGGCACAGAAGGATTCCTGTTAACATGATAACAGTCAATTAACTGTGATGTCATATGTTTTAAAAGCAAGTTACAAGAGTCGCATGAAAGAAATTTAGTGAGCTGGATGAGACAAAATGATGTTTAAGGAGCTAGGTAAGTGACAAAGTTTAGGGAGGAATAATGTGATTATCCCTTTTAAGAATGACAGCCAAACACATTAAATTCTCTTATCTGTAATAGATGGAGAGTTGAAAGTTCAAACAAAAAAATAACTAGATCGATCAGTCACCAAACGTCCAAATCTTTTTTGTAAACTTGAGAAATTTATTAATTCCACACTACACGTGACATTCAATCAATAAACTCGTCGTTCATAAGATAAACTATTTATTTAGAAGTGTTATTGATTTATTTCTTTAGGTCAAAATTTAAATTTAGGATAATGATTAATTAAATTTTCCTATTATTTGCACCTATTTTTTGAAACACTCATAAAAAAAGCCTTGGCTTCACCACAGTGATAGATGGACATTTTCTTTAAAAACGTTTGCGAAGATGTATATGCGTTGAACTGAGTTCAACGTTAGTGAGAGAAAAAAGATGATGGAACAATTTTGGGGAGAAAATTTCTTTGATCCAGTAAACATGGAATGGACTATCAAGAAAACAGACTCCCTTATCTGCAAACATAGCTTTGTGCACTTCTACTTTGAACCTATTTTGAAAGTCATCAGTATGTGCATTGACAACAACAAGGAAGAATTGTGGCCACTATTGACTAAACTTGGCGTCACAATCAAGCCTGAGGGAAATGCTTTAAGGGAAAAAAACTGATGAAAGTTATCATGCGAACTTGGGTCCCAACAACCCTCCTCTCCCTGCAAATGATGATAGACCACCTTCCATTTCCTATAGTTTCACAAAATTACCGCATCAACAGGTTGTACACGGATCCCATGGATGATCCATATGCCAACGACATCAGGGGCTGTGATCCTGATGGTCCTCTTATTGTCTATATATCAAAGATGGTTCTCTACAATGGTAGGTTCTATGCGGTTGGTCGTATTTTTTCATGTGTGGTTTCAACCAGAATGAAAGTTAGAATATTTTGGGTGTAGACTCTATCAAAGATAAATATAAAACAACAAAAAAATCAATTAAAATTACAATAGAAAATCAAAAGATCAATTGAATGAAGTGACATAAATCTTATTCTTAGTGGCCCGACATAAATACCCATATCATGTTGAGAGAGATGATGTAACTCAACTCCAAAAATTAATTTAAAAATAAAAATTTATAAAAAAAATTTATATTTGATAATTGTCGGATGTGAGACTTTAACCATAAGTAGATAGATTTTCGTCTACTCGTCTCTTCAACTTTATCATATTTACCAAATGGAGTGTTTTATCTCACAATTCCATCAAATGGAATAAATAAGAACCCAAACGGAGATTCACAAGAAAACAAATGAGGATATGTTAAGAGGATTGTTAATTAACAAAAACAATCGAATCAAATGCTATCAAATAGACGTTTTACATCTAGATTTAGACAAAATATAAAAGCAAATGAATTTAAAAATACATATTTTTTAAAATTTTATTCATATATTTAAAAAAATTATATTTAATCAATATTAATAAATAAATATTTTTTAAAATGTATTATTTTTGTCGTGTGCACTGGATCATTAAATGAACCATTGACTCTGCAATAAACACAATGATAAGCCATAATTTGAGCGAGAGCGACTGATTGAGGAAGTGACTGAATTTGACGTGATTTGATTTTACAAATGAAATTCCGGTGTATTAGGGGGCAGTATTGTTTTTTGTTGTTGTTCGGGGGCAGTATTGTAAACAACATTTTTTTCGTCTCCACAAATCTAGCAGAAATCGTTTCTGCATGCGTGTGACAAATGGGTCACATTACACTTTTTTCCTCTTCCATTATCTTATTACTTTAATCTATTAGTACATATGTGGATAAAATCATTACTAAAATTTATGAAAATAGTGCTTAAGACAAGAAATTGAATTTTAGATGTATTTAAATATATTATTTTCGTTCAATATAAATTTTTACATATTAATAATCTTATTAATAATATTGTTAATCGATGGTCACTTGAAACTTGACCACTAACGTAGAGATATTGTTAATCGATGGTCAATTGCAAGTGTAATGGGATTATGGCATTGTTTATCTAAATAAAAGACAATTTCTTTTCTTTTTGTGGGAATATCAGCCAGGTGTGGTTCTGTTGTTTCTTTCTTCCAAGCTTCCTTCATACGGAGTTTTAATGTCTAAAATATCAAAATTATCCTTCGTCTCCATGTAGATTATAGTTGTTTTGCAAATCATGTTATAATGAAAGTTGTAGAAAATTTGATGGCCTCTGTCAAAAACAAATCCTCATTTGCAATCAACACAATTCTTCAATATTTAATCTCAAATCATAAATAAATATTACATCCATCTCAAAATAGATACAAACTTTTACATATAAATTGCATGTAAAAAATTATGCATCTATTTTGAGATGGAGAAGTAGTATGTCTTACTTAAAAAATACAGTGGCTACGCATGACGTAAATTAATCAAAGAAATGAAATTTAAATAAAACACCTTGTTTTTCTTCATCCAAATAAAACACTCATATAAGAAGATGATGAAAAGTCTAAAATTTTCCCTTGTTGGATCTTCTTTAGTTTATGATACAGTCAACATTAGAGCTTTTATTAGGTGTTTATTTGTCACATATTAGATATGCACTTACATTGGGATGGACTAAGTATGTTTGGTCAGAGAGATTTCAGAATGACGTACGACGGCAGTTAGATTGAATTTGATTTATCAGAGATGATGATTATTCATCATGTTAAGATTGAATATAGCAATAACATAAACAATAATGATCAAGAAGAAGAACGACGAGACCATGATAATCAAACTGAACTCCAATGATTTCTTCGATTATCATTTCTTTGTTTCACGCTAGATTGTGTCCGAAGGCCTTGAGAGTTGAGACTGTCCCTCTGCCCGGTACCGATATTTTAGACTTCGAAAGATTTGAATGAGGGTATTTCTTTTAAAGGAATTCATACTTTAAGAAAAGGGTATGAAAGTCATAATTTCTAATTAAGTTGTAAATCCTTTGGATTTAGCAAAACTCCCTTGGAAATAGTCGTACCGTTTCTATATTCTTTTGATGTTTATATTCAATTAGTTATTTTTTAGTGTTGATTTGTTAGGTTTTTAGTATTAATTTAGTATCTTTTTGAGTTATGATACAACTCTTTATATTATTTTTCTATACGATACTATATGAGAATATATGATGCGATATAGTGGCTATCGATAAACGATTTGAATCAAGATTTGACAATTATAATAAGAACTTGTTTTGAAATCCACTTGCAAGTTACTGTTAAGACCTCATCTACAATTTTTAGTTTCTATACCAAGTTCAGATCTCAAATTTGTTGTTGGGTCAATAAAGTTATTTTTTAATGTTGTGATTGTTGATTGACAATCTCGGTGAATGTTATATTCAAAAAAGTGATATTCTGTAAAGATTAGTGAATCTTAAATATGTTCTATACGTTAAAATTGATCGAGGAGCCATTTTTTATACATAAATAATTAATAAATTCTAGAATATGATATTTTATATTTTAAGAAAAATTAAAAATTGCAAGCGCGTTTGAATCCGGAAAATAAAGAAAATACCTGTTGGGAGAGCCATGGATAGTATGTATCTATCAATTGCTCAAATATGGTATAATGTTTTTTTTTCCTTTCTTTGCATGAAGTTGATAACAAATCTTATACAGTATATGATAGGAAGAATAAATTGAGTCGTTCTAATAGCATATTTAATTATAAACTATTTTTTTAAACGTGCAGATTAATGTTATTTGCTTTAAAAATTAAATAAACTTTTAGATTTTTAAAACTATAGGTCTAAGGAATAATCAAATAGGATCATAAAATTATGTAGAACATATATATAGTTTTTATTTGTCACGCGATAATTTATACTCCCTTCGTCCTAATTTATATGCTAATTTAGGAAATTTTATACAAATCAAAAAAATATGTTTATAAACTCATTTTTCAACATAATTGTGATTGTATACTAAAAAATTCTCATGGGGAATGTGGATGAAGACGTGAAGTTGGTGAGGGAGATGCATGGAGTACATGAGGAGTGAAGATGGTGAAATTGGTGAGTGTATAATGGAAAAACATAATTAATGTTCCTTAAATTTGTCAAAATTTGCATCTAATTTGAGACAAAAATTATGTTTATATTAGCATCTAATTTGAGACGGAGGAAGTACTATATTATTATAAAAATCTTATAATATCCAGTATTTATTATACAAATTACACATAATAAAACTGTTCAACGAACGAGTTCATTGAGTAGTAAAAACAAAGGGCCGAATTCAATAAATTTAAAAAAGAAAAAAATATATTTCACTGCTTCTAAAATTACGGCACCTTCCAATGATAATAAGCCAACTAAAAGTGAGAAAATATTACCAACACAATATATTTGTGTGTATACTTTTTTCATATAAATACCTTTTTATATACAATTTTTGGAGTTTATAGAAAATAAAGTTATCTATAGAGAAGTTGCGAATTCTTTGAGAGAAAAATTAAAAAATTATATATCCTAAAAATTATATATAAACCTTAAAAATATAATCTAAACCAACAAACCCTAATCTAAATTTTACAGTACATAGTTTTTTTTTTATTTTTTTTATTTCTGTTAAATGGGTATAGACTATAGACAAGTACAACATAAGCGCCATGGTATTTTTCGTTTGAGAATATGAAGCTTTACGGACCATATGATTGAGCCCAATGGATCACATACATGCAACAATTTTGTCCTTTAAATACGAGCTAGCTAGAAATATTAGATGAGATGTGTGATAGGCACAAGTATCTTACTATCTTATGATCTTCATCTCCACCTGACCACCCATGCCAGAATTTTGATAAACTTGATCAAATTATCTGAACAATGTGCTGTGTTTGGGTACCAGAGGCATAACGACCTACACTTACCCTAACTGTTACTGCAATTCCAAAAAAAGACAAATGACAAGCCAAAAATTTCCGTTGCCGGGACTTGAACCCGGGGTCTCTCGGGTGAGAGCCGAGTATCCTAACCAACTAGACTACAACGGAGTTGGTACCTCTAAGTTTTATACTATATAGTTTCTTAGTAAATACTATGAATTTGTTCTGGTTCTGCATATTGTCGACTTAATTAGTTTCATAATAACTTTGTCAAATTTCTATATATATTTGGAGAACCAACTAAACATTTTTTATGAACTTGAATCGTAAGTGTTAGTATTAATATACACTGATGATATTCATTTGCTCTTTCATAGAAATAAAAGAAAAAGAAAAAGTGGTCTAGGTAGCATGTTAGGTAAACAATGCTAAAATATACTGTATTTATGAAAACACACGAGTGAAAGGAATAATTTTTGCATATATCTATTCCTCGTAGAATCCTACCGATTGTTTGTTTGGGGGAGAAGTTGTTGAAACATCACATCCTTTAGATAATAAAAAGATTTTTTTAATTTATTTTAATACGTTAAGTTGACTGCTCGTTGAACTGAAATGTACCTTTAAATTTAAATATATCATATAAAAATTTATATAATAATTATTTGTATTAAATATTATTAAATTCATATAAAATATTATATTAAAAGAAAATTATTTTAACTTTATATCAATTATAGTTATTGTTGCATATAATCAATTTAGTTGTTCCTATTGTTTGAAAAATAATATATGTTCGTTTTAATTAAAAATTAGCGAATTTTTATTGTGAATAATAATTTAATGAAAAAATTTGAAAAAAATAATATATATTATAATTTGATTAGGAATAAGTTTTAATAATATACCCGTTTGAATAGGAAAAAAATGTGTCCGTTTTAATTAGGAATATGAAAAAAATATGAATTTTATTAGGAATTATTTTTTAAATAATAGATTAGAAATTAGGAATAAAATTATAATATTAGAAAAAAGTAATTGGTAAATTTTGTTAGGAATCATTATATTTTTATTGTGTTTTGATTTCCTAATTAGAATAGGAAAAAAAAAATATCATTGACTTAAAATTGTAACTTGAAACCTAAATAAACTCAAAATTCTAAAATACACGAGTCAAATCACTATTCATCAATAAAACATCATGCGTCGAATTTGATTAATAATTTAAATATATTACAATGAAAAATTATATAATAATTATTCATATTAAATATTATTAAATTTATAGTCAAATATTATATAAAAGATAATTATTTTAAATCTATATCAATTATAATTATTTTGATTTTTATTTTATTTCAATTATTTTCAAAATCTAAAATTCTAGAATTAAATTTTATTTTGATAAAAAAATAATAAAAATAACAAAAATTAAAAGTTATAATTTGATTAGGAATAATTATTTTATAATAATATACATGTTTGAATAAGGAAAAAGAAGACATGCCCTTTTAATTAGGAATAGAAAAATAATATAATGAATTTTAATTAGAAAAAATTATTTAATAAGAAAATTAAAAAAATATATAGTGTATTATAATTTTATTAAGAATATAATTTTTGAAATAATAGATAGGAGATTGATTAGGAATAAAATTATTATATTATAAAAAGTAATTGGTAGAATTTTATTAGGAATCATTATGTTATTATTATGTTTTGATTTCCTAATTAGAATAAGAAAAAATAATATCATTGATTTAAAATTGTAACTTGAAACCTAATTAAACTCAAAATTTTAAAAATATAAGTGTCAAATTATTTTTCGTTAATAAAACTCTATATCAATTATAAATATTTTGATTTTATTTCAATTATTTTCAAAATCTACGATTCTAAAATTAAAAATTTATTTTATTTTCAAAATAATAAACATAGAAAAAGTAAAAGTTATAATTTGATTAGGAATAATTTTTTTAATAATATGCATATTTGAATAGGAAAAAAGAAGACATATCCGTTTTTAATTAGGAATAGAAAAAAGAATATAATGAATTTTAATTAAGAAAAATTATTTAATAAAAAATTTAAAAAGTATATAGTATATTATAATTTTATTAGGAATAATTTTTTAAATAATAGATAGAAAATTGATTAGGAATAAAATTATTATATTAGGAAAAAGTAATTGGTAGAATTTTATTAGGAATCATTATGTTATTATTGTGTTTTGATTTTCTAATTAGAATAGGAAAAAAGATAATATCATTGACTTAAAATTATAACTTGAAACCTAATTAAACTCAAAGTTTAAAATACATGTGTCAAATTACTATTCGTTAATAAAACGTCATATGTCGGATGTATTGATTTGACAATAAAATTTGCAATTAAATTTGTATGACTTGGACAATTTAAAATTAAAATCTATTTATTGTATAAGATAAGATTGGCAAATTTAATTGTAATTCAATTGTAAATTTTATTGTCAAATCAGCATTCGAACAGTATGGCGTTTTATTAACGAATTAATAATTTGACATATGTATTTAAGAACTTTGAGTTTAATTAGGAATCAAGTTATAATTTTAAGTCAATGATATTATTTTTTTCCTATTCTAATTATGAAATCAAACACAAAATAAAAATATAATGATTTCTAATAAAATTCTACCAATTACTTTTTTCTTAATATAATAATTTTATTTCTAATCAATTTTCTATCTATTATTTAAAAAAATTATTCCTAATAAAATTTATATATCTTTTTTCCTATTCCTAATTAAAACGAGTCACATACTTATTTTTTTCCTATTCAAAAAGACATATATATTGAAAAAAATCATTCCTAATTAAATTATAATATATATTATTTTTTCTAATTTTTTCATTAAACTATTATTTCTCATAAAAATCCATTATATTTTTATTTATATTTTTAATTAAAACGGACATATATTATTTTTAAATAATAGGAACAACTAGATTAGATTTAATTATAAATTTTTATTATAAAATCAAATATTGATTTATATAATTTTATATTTTCTTATATTTATTATTTTTAAAACAAAATAAATTTTAAATTTAATAGAATTGTAGATTTTAAAATTAAATAATTATAAGTGTTAAATTTAAAATAGAATTCTTTTTAAAATAATATTTTTATAATTTTATAATTTTAATATAAATAATTATTATATAATTTTTTATATAATATATTTAATTATTAATTTATAATGGTACGGAAGTCTAATGAACACGACCATCGACATCGACTTGGTATTACAAAATTTGGACCAGGCATTTTAAAGACGAGATACATTTTTACATATGGTCAAAGAGAAATCATGGCAATTGAAATCTTTCCAGTCCACGAAAAGGTTGATGAGATTCCATTCATGCTTAATTTCAAAAGTTAATTAAAGTCTAAGTTCAGGTTCATTACACGGGGATT
>JANIEQ010000444.1:0-10966 GCA_024708375.1 Oxalis stricta | reverse complement strand
ATAAGGTGACAAAATTTTCAAAATACACAATGAAAGGAATAGAGAATGAAGAGAAAAATTAAATAGGGAAAAGAAAAAAAAATGTGGTAGAACTGGGAATAAGGATGGTTAAACTTGAAAATGTACAGAATATAGAGACATTTTTTTTTGTGGTATTTTAAAATAAAAGTAATATGATTTATGTTGAATTAGTTCTTTTTGAAGACAAACACAAAAGGTCTGAGAGAAAGTATACATTTTTATAAAATAATTAATTTTGACGAGTTCTTGTTCACCGCTTCGCAAATTTCATTGCAAAGACAATATTTTGGACAAAAATGTCTAGAAGATCATGTCATGATACCTATAATTATTTCATGTCAAAGTAATAAATTTAATTGAGTTACCATCTCTACAGGCATACAATATGGATAATTTGACAAATATGTAAGAATCGAACCAAGGGCGTCTAAATTTATCCGAGTGAATCTGTTCCAAACTTTTCATTTCGTGTTAATCTCTACCGTGAGTTCAAGTTATCAATACATATAGACGAACGAGAAAAATAATTCCAACTTAATTCGGTGAAGGAATACAAAAACTTTCTTTTACCCCAAGATGAAATAAATTAGTAAAAAGACAAATTCATTAAAGAGATTTTGATATCCCTAATTTAATAAAATCTCCGCACGACCAAGGTGATAGCAATGGAAAGAAAGTGTATGCACATGTTTAATCAACATGATTTTCTATTCATTAATTTTCTAAGATATTTCATGGCATACTTTTCTTTATTAAAACATGTCGTCTTTAAGAATTGAAATATAACGAACCATCGACACGGTATACTTTTAATTTTAATTCTTTCATTCTTTTATGAATATCGTTCATAGGTGATCATTAAATGTTTTAAATTTCACTAGTTACTCGATATTTAGTTGCAATAATAAAAGTCAAAAAAATTAACCGTAACATTCATTACATTTATAAAACTGATTCGTATATAAACTATACTCTTTCATATCATAATAGATGATGTTTTGTATTTTTAGTTTCACTCATATAGATAATATGACATGTATCTACTTAATAATCTTCATTATATATATGTCTATATGAATGAATCAAAAGATATAAAACATCATCTATTATGATATGGAGGTAGTAAAACACTAATGAAGAAAATCTAAAAGGATAAAATTGTCAAATAATTTAACCAGAAAGTTTATTGAAGAAAATTCTAATGAATATTATACCATTATAATATATGTTGTGATGAAAGGGAAAGCGATGTGAGCCACCACAATTCAAATACACAATTTCATTTAATTTTCATGATTTGCACCCTAAATGTTCAACTATCTTTGATAATATTCTTTTATACAAAAAAATTGATTAGTATTTCCTTTGTTCATATGAAGATATACAAAACAACTTAGAGGAATAAAAATAATAGAATGCGGTTCCTCTTCCTTCAACTTTGCAATCTCTAATCGGATTAACGATTTATCATTGTAAGAATTTTTTTAATATTTTTTCAATTACGTACTTTCTAACCATTAATTATAATTTGGAATCATTTATTTTTGTATACGACCCGACTCTCCCGGTGTGGTGGCCATACTTACCGGACATGAGTCCCGGTGGCATGGCGTCGCCACGAAATCGACAAGACTATCTCCACGGACCAACTCACTAACTTTCTAGCATGCTTAGCACACAACTTTCCAGCATGTTTTTTCATCACTCGCAGGTTCCCGAGGAAATTTTGGAAAACTTCCCAAAGGTCACCCATCTCTCGACTACTCCAAGGTTGAGCACGCTCAACTTTGGAGTTTCTATCGATGGACTTATAAAAAAAAATTAAAACTTGTTGGTATGGATAGTACAAATCAATTACTATAGCACATCGACTTCCACGTAACTTTACAATATGGGCTACACACATCACATTACCCTCAAGTGATAGGAGCGAGTGTCACAATTTTCTTTGAGCTAAGCTTCATTTATCGACCATGAATTATATTAAAATATATACATGTCTTCTTCAAATTAATTTATAGGAATTTTTAAGGGCTTCAAATGTTTTTCATCGAAGAAAGAGTAAATTCCATTGGATCTTCCAGCCTGGACGAAATTTGGAAATCCTCCCATTTACAACAAGGGGAGAGAGCAATCGATGTCCCGCAACAAAAAGATGACTATGATTGTGTCCTCTATATCTGCAGTTTATGCGATGTTTCATCAAAGAGAGTCCACGAAGACTAAAGAAGAAGTATAAATAGAAAATGATATGGAAATACGTCTTCTATTTATAATCCCACAATGCCTTGGTCGTCACTCCTAAACTTGATGATGAGAATGATATGATATGATCTGATTTTATGATTCTCATCTTTTTCCAAATATAATTTCTTGATTATCAAGGAACCGAATCAACCAATTTGTTTCCTTATCATATCTGATTTAGTTTCCTTTTTTATTATTGTTTCCTTGAACCGTGTAGTTGTGTCCCAATCGTTGATTCCTCCATGTCATCGATCTTTATTTGATTTACTCTCTTCAACACATTGATCGTTGATTCTTCCATGTCATCGATCTTCGTTACATTTACCTTCTCCACGCCAGCAACCTTTGTTTTGATTATTTCTTTATCATACAATCAATTCGGTTTATTAACCTAAACCATATATTATACAATTTAACTAACTTTATTTATTAGTCAAAAAGTGACAATCCTTAAACCGTGATCATGCATTCACAATCTCCCCTTTGGCACTTTTTGACAAAACATAACCAGAAATAGCATAGTTATAGCATCTTGTTTATTTGTAACATAAAACTCATAAACGAAATAAATAAAACCCAAAAACATAACAAAAATAACAATAACTAACAATGTTTCTCCCCCTTTTTGACAAAAAGGGCCAAAGATTTATTCAAGAAATAAATAAGAGAGGACTAACTCCCCCTCAACCTAAGAACCAAAAGAAAAATAAAATAGAAGAGGCTCCCCCTCGATTAGTGCTCCATGCCTGGCTTGAATTCCTCCTTCGAGATGTCTAGCTTGAATCCCATTTTGCTTCTCTGATGAGTGCTTCATTCCTCTTGATCTCCTGACGAAAACATTCGTTTTGTTCTTTGAGTCGCTCTATCGCTCTCTCCCCAATAGAGATAGGAATGCTTACGAGAGAATTCTTCGATTTTGGATCTCCAAGTTTCTCCAAGCTGTGACGTACATCATCTATGGTTCTTGTCACTTCAAAACCTATAGTACGTTTGATAACCGCATCATTCGGACTCTGCCAATTAATACTAATTGGTCGAGATTTTGGAGTGAATCCTGGTGGATACTTTGCTTCTAATTCCGATGATGAGTCGGTTTGAGCATACATCACCCTAGGAACATATGAAGTGTTCTTTTCATGCTGATTAGTTCTCCCAAGATGTGTGGATTGATGATGAACTGGAGTAGACATCCTTTGTTCATAATTACGTGGCCTGAGTTGTCCTTCATATGCTCTGGTCATTTGTGGCCGTGGTGTATCAACATGCTTCTCATAATAAAACTGTTGGCTTGACAATGGACTTTTTGATCTTACGACTGTGTTAACACCTTCTAGATCATCGTCAAACACCAGTTTCTTCCTAGTTAGCCCATGCGTAGCAAGTGGTTGCTCATGCTCCTCGAATTTCTGTGTAGGTGAGGAATTATCCTTAGATCCAGAATTCCTTGATCGTGAAGACATGGTTACTTGAATATTGAAGACAAAACCCCTTTTTGCTTTTATACTAGTCTAGAATAATTTTTCTTCCATTTTAGTATATCACAATTTTTATTCTCTTTTAGTCTATAGTAATAATTATACAATCTTTTTATTTCCTATTCTACTAGAGTTCAATATTATTTTTACCTATTGGTGTCCGTGTCACACCGTTCTCCCCAAGTCTTTTTCGATCCTTCTTCTTCTTCAATATCTGTTAATACCATTCGTTCAGCTGCTTTGAGGAGACATTTGACTCTATGACTTTCTCTGACCTCATCATTACATCCTCCCTTCTTAATTAGTTGATATCTTCCACTTTCCATCTTTACTCCAAGAAATATTACTCTATTTTCATCGTCCAGTACTTTGCACCAAGTTCCATCGTATTTAACTTTCAACATCTCTTCTTCTAGTAGCTTGGTGCTTATCACATTTTCTTCTAGATTTTCAACATGCATTATGTTCTCTAGAAGGTTCTCATGCATGTATGTACCTTTTCCAAACACCCTTATATGTGATCCTTTATGAGTGATGTAGTTAATTTTATCAAAAGACACATATTGCTCAAGAAGGTCTCGGTGTTTTGTGAGATGAAAATAGCTATTGTCATCAAAGAACCATGTATCCCTGAGTTGATCATTGTATTGCTGATATTTATCTGCTTCTCTCTTTCTTTCTTGCACAATTTGTCCTAATTCCCTTACTAGTTGACTTTCTCGAAGAGTTGACTCAGCTAGTTGCCCTTTTAGAGTAGAAATTTCCTTTTCACTATGATCTATTACTTCATAAGCAGCTTCGAGTTCCTCCTTTAGTCGTTCATTTTCTGCTTGTAGTTCCTTGAGAAAGGTCAGACTTTCATCGGTTATAGCATTGTTTGGATTTTCTTCTATGGAGTCCTCTATAATTGCCATATACATTCTTGTATATTTCCTCTCATTATTTTTGATCCATTTATACAAGTCGTCTTTAGTTCTTTCTCCAACTATGACTATGTTGTCATCTTGATTTCTGATTACACAATAGTTGTGATCAAACCTAACTTTTAATCCTATGTCACATAATCTACTAATACTTAATATATTTTTCTGTAAATTTTCTACTAATAAAACAAAATTTATTTTTACAGAGGGATGAAGATTCAAACTTCCACATCCAAGAATTCTTCTCTCTTTTCCACTTTCATATATGATGCTTCCTTCGAGTTTTTACTAGAGATTCTAGCAAATTCTTCTCCTTAGTCATATGCATTCTGCAAGTGCTATCCAGGAACCATTCTGTATCTACTTCACTATTTGTACTTGAAACTTCCCCATACATCCAATTTTTCTAGACTTCTTCTTGTCATTTGTCCTGATTTAGTCAGTTCCTTCGGTGAATCTGATTCTTGACCAGAGTGCATTTATCATATGTATGACCTTTGTTTCTGCAATATGAACATTCCTTACTCCTCTTTTCTTCCTTCTTATTATGTTTATTCTTCATTTGCACATTGAGAGTACATGTTCTTCAAGTTTAGAATACACTTTATGTACTTCTTTAGTGAGCTTCTCCTTTTGTCTTGAGTACTTCTTGACCATAACACTTAATTCTTTAGTGGTTGAGTCAAGTTGATTCTGTAGACTCCTAACTTGGTGTTTGAGATCAAGTTCCATGGTATACCAGTCTTCAATGAATCTGTTTTCTAGTTCCTTAAACTCTTGCTGAAATTCTCCATCCTTTTTGTTAATTAGATCTTCATAGCTTTGAACCTTCATTTCTAACTGCTTTTGTAGAGAGTGAACTTGTTCATATGTATCTTGCTCTAGTCCTAACCATTTTTCTGTGAAGTTCTTCTTCTGTCGTGTGAATTCCAACTGAAACTTTTCTTCTCTTTGTTGATTTCAGATTCATATCTCATCATTACTTTCTTCCATTTGTCTTCTGAGTTCATTATTTTCTTTGGTTACTATTATGTTCTCTCTTTCAAGGCTTTGTAGGGTTGTGAACACAAATTCTTTCAGGCTATCATAATCAGAGTTAAGTATGTCATAGACAAATTCCTCCATTTTGAAGATACTACCTGAAGATATGATTGTATCTGTACTCTCTCTGATTATGTTCTTCGGTTGAGACTTCGAACGTGCATCTTCCTCCATAGATAGAGAACCTTGTGAAGATGATCCTCTACTTTCTTGTGAGCTTTCATCAATTGTTCCAAAACAACATACCTTTCTAGAGTTTGTATAGTTATTTTGTTCTTTTCAGTCCAATTCTTGTTGTCTTCTTGATCAGAACTGTCTTCATGTTCTGACCATTCTTCCACGATAAACATGGAGAAAGAAAAATATAAAGGCAATTGAGGAAGAGATAGAGATACTAGTGTTGGGGAATCCTTGTTAGTAGCGCCAAAGAGCATTGATAAGCAATTGGGATGACATATCTATAACCATAAAATTTAAAATAAAAATAGAGATGTGTTATCGAAATCTTTGTTTTGAGTAAATCTCATAAACACTTGAATTTGTTAGCGTGTTTTCTTCATCGTCAATCGATGCTATTGTGTTCCTCTTCCATTTCAACTTTGATTAGAGTTAATTATGTCATAGACAAATTTCTCTCGTTTTGAATATACTACCTAAGGATACGACTTGTATTTGTATTCTCTCTAATTTGTTCTTTGGTTGAGATTTCTAATGTGTATCTCCCCTCCGTAGATAGAGAATCTGGTGAAGATGATCCTCTATTTTCTTGTGAAGCTGTCATCAAATTCTCCCCCCAAAACAACATATCTCTC
Organism: Oxalis stricta; assembly: GCA_024708375.1. Classification (NCBI taxonomy): domain Eukaryota; kingdom Viridiplantae; phylum Streptophyta; class Magnoliopsida; order Oxalidales; family Oxalidaceae; genus Oxalis; species Oxalis stricta. The sequence goes on along the minus strand of JANIEQ010000444.1, from coordinate 4,447 downwards.
TAGAGTTTGTATAGTTAGTTTGTTCGTTCAGCCCAATTCTTGTTGTCTTCTTGATTAGTACCGTCTTCATGTTGGGGGGCCATTCTTCACCATACGTAAATATGGAGAAAGAAAAACATAAAGGCAATTAGAGAAGAGATAGAGATACTAGTGTTGGGGAATCCTTGTTAGTAGCGCCTAAGGAAGCAGATCAAGCAATTGGGATGACATATCTATAACTATAAAATTTGAAATAAAAAATAGAAATGTGTTATCGAAATACTCTTTTTCTTGGTAAATCTCAATCCCATAAACACTTGAATTTGTTGGCGTGTTTTCTTCATCGCCATCGATGCCATTGTGTTCCTCTTCCATTTCAACTTTGATTCCCATAAATCTAATATCATTAGATACAACAACAAAAATCTGTAAATGAAGCTAAATGAAAATGCGAAAACGTTTGAAGTTTTAATAGGAATTTTAAAATTTGTTTGCAAATAACTCGATTTGATTCGGTTTTTGAACTTTAGATATATCGATCGATTTGATTCGGTCGATTTGATTCGATTTTGTTCGCTCCCAAATTACGTACAAATCAATCATTCTTTATAAAGAGATGAAACATCGGCATATTTGTGTAGGCCAATTACCCTCAATCTTTCTTTGAAATAAACACAGGAGAAATCCATTTACATTATGTACCCCCCGTTTATATAGTATACACGTATTAAGTTGTACTAGATGATTCGATCTTAATAATATTTTGTCAAGTCGACTTTGAGTTTTCAGCCTGCCGTATGGACTCACATGTTCTCTGAGTTTATTTGAAGAAGGAAGCTTTGCTTTGACCCGGTGCTCGATCCTTCCAGTGGCCTCTCAATGTACATGGCTAGGAAATTTACAAGTCTGATCCCGTGCTACAACAAAGTGATTTGTTTAGTCTTTCACTAATAGAACTTGTAAAGCATGAATCATTATACAATTCTCTCGACATAGCAATGAAGGGGCTTTGCCAAGTTTATTTTGTATTCATGTCACAGAAACAAACCATTCTGTATGTATAAAGAATAAATAAATAAGTGGCATCTATTCTTGAAATTGGGAGAATGTTGGAACAGGAATTTCTCGACGAAAAAATAACCATTTCCCTTTGAAGAAGTTGTTGATCGGTAGCGTAATGGTCGCATGTTTTTAGCTACGTTGTGCAAAACATCTCTAAATGCATCTCTCTTTCCATTTTCAAGTTTAAGGTTTTAATGAGTGCACAGATGTCGCAAGACTTTGCTAACTACGGTCAACAAATCCTCATGAAAATCTTCCCACCATGAGATGAAATTAAAACGTCATGATGGAAATAAAATTACATTAGTTCCATCTTTTATTGCCATGTCTGCAATATTCACCCAGACCATCTTATCTTGGATCAGAGAATTTCATCCTTATAAGCCAATTCTTGATAATCCAATTCTTTTCTATCAGATATCTCGGCAAAACACGAACTTAGCAAAGAGATTAGAGGCTTAGTCTGGTAGTCGATGCTATAGCTAATTCCATACTTTACATCAAAGTACTTGACCAAGAAGAGTAAGAAGACTAAGTTTATGATGCATTTGATTTGTGGAAGGATCTCATCAAATTCCTTCTAAAATTTTTGATCACTAAGGAGTTTGAGGTGGTAGGATTTGTGTGGTGACAACGATGCAGATGCGAGTGAATAGGCAAGATTGTAGGGAGGTGCCGACCTATTTTCTATGTGTGAAGGAGTCATGCTAATCTGAGATAGTAAGAACAAACAACCCAGTTCAACTGATCTGTTTAATTGATTGGTTTGATAGAAATTTGCGAATTGAACTAGTAATTGGAATGTCAAATGCGAAGTAAATAAATTAGGCGTGGAATTTACATGTTGCCAAACTTGGAAACCCAAAAAAAATGAAAACGAACGTCGGTAACATGTGTCATAATTTCAATTTCATTCGTTCATTAGATGACATCTTGTGAATTCTACATGAAAATTGTGCGCTGTCAATTTGAGTTATGACCTCCGACAATTCAGTTATTATAAAATTGATCTGAATTTTTATTAAGCTCCATTTATAGACATAAAACCATGAGAATTTAAACTGTATATACCAAATTAGTGGATTAATGTGTAAAGGGGATGGTAAAACGACTTAAAATAAGTATAAAGTGGTTGATCAATGATATTGAGTGAAGAAGATAGCCTAAGACTGATCTTCCGTTAATCTAGCAAAGAAATCAATCTTCCTTAATCTTCATGAATAAGAAAATGCAAACATCCACTGAACTTCATAATCTAAAATTCTTACAGCATCTAAATCAGTTCGAGTCATAACCAATGCAAGCTGGAAAATCTGTACGATATTGCGAAAAAGTTGGACATAGGCAAGATGAATGCTGAAAATACACTAATGAATATTACGCAAGAATAGAAACAAACACTATAGTTTGAATACAGCAACAACACATGAACAAAACAATTAAATCGAAAAAGAAAGCTTTCAGGAAAAGATAGACACAAACAGTGGTGGCATTGATTCGATCGACTTTTAAACCGTATTATTCCCCGATACTTCGGCTCCGAAGGCACAAAGATTCCCAAGATAAAACCACGACGAACAACGATAATAAGTACATTCATATTGAATCTCGAAGTTCAAGACGAAACTAAGGAGGGTTGATGCTCTCCGACAACACGAGGAAGTTTAAGAAGACATAAGAGGTGAGTGATAAGTAATTCTGTGTCCTAGTAGGGTTTTTCTAAGTGTGTGAAACCCTTAAATTAGGCAAGTATTTTAGACTATAGGGTCGGTTAGAGAGAGGAATAGATTGACTTGGAGTGCACGTCACAAGACTCCTAAAATTAGCCAATGGACTTTTAACACGTCACTATGATCAATACGAAAACCGATTGTCAATCCTCTTTCGGATTACTGCGCAAAAGATTAAAATTTGGATTCAAATCAAGAGAAAAATCATCATCGAATTAGGAGATAAGTCCTACTTAACTGAGGAGATCAAATCCTTTTCGAATTAGTAGACAATCCACCAAATTAAGGAGATAAAATCCCGCAAATTTAGAGGAAAAAATCAAAACGGCTTCGATCCAAAAACAAGAAAACCGAGCAGCCGGGGCTGTGGTGGTAGTGGTGCGCGTGTGGAATTTTGTAGACTTCCTCTACAACACACTTTAAACATCAACACACTCAAAACTATATATAAATAGCTTGAGGTGTGTGCTTTTGACCAATGTGAGACTCCACATATACATGCACAATCCCACCATTTTCACACTGCCATTTCTCATTCATATTGTAACACAAAATGTCACAAAAATGTTCTAGTCCTCAATTATGTAGTAGAGGTTAACCATACAAAGGAGTTTAAACATAATCGAAAAACCCAAATCCACCTTGACACTCGATCGAACTACAGTTGACTGGACATTTGAGTCATTTTGTCCAACAATAGATTCAAAATTATGGATCACTTAAAATGAACTCTACCGAGATAAATATCTTTATCCGAACTTTAGCACTTCACAATGGTTATAGATGGGCAATGACTTGTGAATGACAAAACCTACATTTCGTCATTGTACAATTAGTAAAAAAAAAAATTGCAAGCATACAATCTTCTTCTTTTTCACATAATTAAGAGGTGAAATAAAATTGTCTTACATCACTGATGGTATGAAATTGGCAAATGACACAAACAAGAATAATAAATAAGTAACATAGACTACCACTAAGCATCATGCATAATTCAACTACTAATTAATACAATCATTGTCACTTTAATCTTTTAAATTGTTTAATAAAGTTCTTTTCAAAAAAATAAAAATAAATTGTTTAATAAAGTTACTCTTTTATAAAATAAATAAGTAAATAAATAAATAATACAAACATTAATTGTCAGTATTTAGTAGTTGCAGAACAATGTATATCATTAATAAATAATTTTGTGGGTTCAAAAACACATATGCCTACAACATCTGATTAAGTCTAATATTTGATAGCTCAAACAATATTTTAGGATTCTAGGCTACCACCCTAACCAGCCAGATGCCATGACTACTTCCAGTCTTGCCACACCATTTAAGCTTAAGTATATCATCAACTTTTAAATTGGCTTCCACCATCAGAGCGTTCCATTCCTCCCTTTCATAAAACTCGGCTTCACGTTCTTAACCTTACGCTTTTGCAGTGCACACTTCTTCACAAAATCTTTATTCATCAGTTACTGAAAGTAAAATAATCGCCCGCATTACACAACACTTACGGTTGGCAGAGTCTTTCTGGCTTGGCTGGCCGGCATGAGAAGTCGGTATACAATCATCTTCAAATATCGTCGGCTTCAATAGAGCATCATACACAACTTTATTTTGTTCCTCGCTCAACATATCTCTCCATACGAACCACCCCTCTAATCTACTTCTACCATTACC
>JANIEQ010000442.1:0-22750 GCA_024708375.1 Oxalis stricta | reverse complement strand
AACGTTTAAGGTATGTTTAAGAAGTCACCGTGTAATTACTAGTGTGTAATTACATGTAGGTATAATTACGTGTCCGTAGAATTAATATTTTTATCTTTGTTTGGTTAATACTTGTGTAATTACGTTATAATTACAAATGTTATGTTTGGTTGTACAGATTGGTATTTATAATATTAGATTATAAAATAATAAATAATATAATAAGAAAAAAATTTAAATTGTGTAATTACACGTGATAATTACACCAATTCTTATGGGGAGTTCGGAATTGAAAGCTATGTAATTACACCTCAAATTACACACAATTACATAATTTCGAATAATTACACGGTTGTCCAAGCACTTCAAACCGTGTAATTACACATAATTACATAAATTTTCAATTATTATATAACTTTCCAAACACGCCCAAGTGAAAATGGAGTCTACATAAATTTGACCATGAATTTTAATCTGCAAAGGGTAAAAAAATTAATGTGGCCACTTATTCCAGAAAAAAATAATTGACAACATAATTGGTTAAAAAAATTTAATTGGCAGAAAACAAATTTATAATTGCATTATTATGTGTTACGTACAACAATTGTTTAATGCACGTGAGATGAATTTCGATAATTGATGAATCTCCATTGATGAATGATTTGTGTTTTGATAGGGAGAAGAGAAGACAAACATAAGACCACCTCAATATTCATTAGATAAATAGATCTCGATTAAATATATTATAATTATATAAAATATATGATATAATTAAATATTAAATGATTGATATGAGATTGAGCATAACCAACTTTATTTATATATATGTAAAATATAAATTATTGTTAAAATATATAAATTGAGAGACAAGACGAGTCGAATCGGAAAGAAAAGGGCCGTACTTGGCATGATCGCTATCTCGACTGTCTTGTGGCCAAATTTAAATTTCTATACATATTTTAGAATTGTTAATATAACTATTGTCTTTTCATGCCTCTACTGTGACTTTAATTCATTTTTTTTTTAAGTTTAAATTATTTCTTTTTATTGTTAAGATAAATGTACTTGTACACATATGACATATATATGGATCAATTAATCATAAATGTCTAAAAGTGATAACCTAAGGGTATTTTTAGGTAGAAAATTTTTAACAAGTCATCATTTAGACATGTATATCGCTAATTGATATGTGTATTGTATTTTTAAATTTTATCCAATTGGTAAAAAAGTGAGATTACCACTTAAATATTACATGTGGTGATATGTGATTCGTCTCGATAGTTGAGTTGCTGGAAATTTTGTTTGTTGATGCTGTCACCACATGGTTTAGTCACTAATTTGAAGGGTTGGGGTGAGTTTCATCGGAGAATCATTGATAAATTTACGCATTAAACTTTACTCGGTCATTTTAATTTAATAAAATTATTATCTCCTTTATAAATAATAATAATAATTATTATAATAATAATTTATTTATTAATACATTGATCAAACTATATATATTCAAAGTCTTTAAATTACTTTAGAATTTTCTTAATAATAATTTTAATATTTAGTATTCATTTAATTAAACAAATAAGTTCATGAATAATTTTTTAAAAAAATGATTCTAGTATATCTTTTATGAAATGAAAACCATTACTTAAACAAATATTCATCTAATTTAATGTAATTAATTTGAAATTTCATTGTAAATTTTTAAAGGACTATGTCCATTCTCCAATTAATTTCATTATACAATTGCTTTTTGAAGTAATAATATTATTATTTTGTTCATATACTAACCATTTGAAAAGACTTTAAAAAAAACCAATTTGAAAAGAAAATGTGATGTCTAATAATAAAATTCTAATATCATACGTGTATTTTTTTTCTTCCGGTGAAAAATTCATAAACGTATCACTGCTATTGAACGATTCGTTTAAGAATCATTTCGTTACTTATTTGACCCACATGATATTTTATTAAAATTAATTTGACCCAATTTTATCTAGCATTAAGATATATATCATTTATTTAATTTAAAATTATTTTTAAAAAATTGCGAACAACTCAATCATACCGCTAGAGCTCGTCAAAAGCTCGCCTCAATCGCCTCACAAATGATCATAAACTTTTTAAGGTTACGCTCAACTCGTTTACCGAGCCGTACCCATACCCGTTTTCATTTTTTTTGCTTCTTTTCTCGGCACTCCAGCTCATAAGTCAACACCTGTACCCAATTTCTAAGGAAAAAATATTGTGTGGGAGGGTATTTGTTTCCTATGACTTTGTTCCGATATTTAAATAAATAAGTTGGGTCTAGTCATGGACAATAAATCTAATAGGATAATAAAAAGAATAAAATTAAATTGTTTTAAATTATCGAATTTATATGTGAATCAAATTTCATATACGTATTTATTACTTCTTGTATTTTTTTTATTCTTATTATTAATTTAAAAGATAAAGATAAAATTATAATAAGATTATAAGTTTTTATATAAAATTAAAATATTATAGTTAACTTATAAGATTATAATTTATATTTTCTCTCTTTAATCTAATTCTCTCATATATAATTAAATTTTTGTAATATAAATAATTATTTATACCATCCATTTATTATAGAGTTTTTTCTCTTTATTGTACGAGTTTATATATATATATTTTTTTATCTTTTAGAAAATATACAAATTTATTGTTTAATGTAGGAGCCCAATGATTTGTATAATAAAACTGCATAAGCACCAAGAGGCAGAGGGTTTATGTTCGTCCGATTCTTCATACTGAACACTTTTTTGGCAATTAATCCTCAGTAAGCGATAATTAAGCAAGGCAGCTAGTTAAAATATATTTCTAGTTGAGCACTTTTTCATATAGAGACGCAGACGTCGTCGTATTGCACACAATCATTTCTTTATTTTATTTTCACTCAAAAATGCTATATACATCATATATATTTACTATTTGTTTATTTTCACTCTCTGAATGACTCACTCATAATTTCTGCACCTGCATGATTATAAATACTAAATAATTACGGAAAAATTCACACAAAATCGGAACTCATTACAGCATATTCGCATAGTCACAATCGCGATTCGGCCAATCCAGGACGGCGGCGGCGATGGCGCTATCGGCTTCAGATTTGCCGGCGATTTCTACTCCTTGTTGACGAACTCCATGAATCAGGATGAGAACGTCCGTAGACCAGCTGAGACGGCGCTCTCAGAGTCAGAAAGCAGGCCTAGTTTCTGCTCAGGCTTAATGGTACGTTTAATTCATTTCATATAACTCTTTTCTCTGATCAATGGCGTTCAATTAATAATGTGTGTGGAAAATTTGTAATTTTATTTGCCAGGAGGTGATAACGGCCAAAAGATTTAGCAGCTCAGGTTGACGTTCGATTGATGGCCTCTGTATATTTCAAGAACAGTATTAATAAATACTGGAGAAATCGCCGTGGTTCTGGGTAAGAATCTTTGTATCCTTATCTGGTTAGCTGTTATTACCTTAATTTTGCTTGTCTGTAGTTATTTTCAAGTGGTCATCGTATTTTGTTCCAATAAAATGACTACTCATTCTGAAAAAGAAAAAGAAAATAGCTATTAGGCATAGAACACACACGAAGTCTGGAATTGAGTGCAATCTTTGTTGTTTTCACCTACATTTTGTACATTTCAAAGACCCTGGCCTACGATGGTTGGTTTTATTCTTTTGTTGTTCATGGAAAGTCATTAAAAGTTCCATTGCGTATGTCGTTATCGAAAAATTTAAAAACCGTTGCAATGATGCTGTGTGTGGAAGTGTACAATTACGTTTACTCGCCTTAGAACTTTCCAGCAATACATCTGTTTTTACAAAAAAAAAAACCTTATTTAACAAAGCTGAGGTACCGTCAAGTATGGTCTTTGTTTTAGCATGAGAACTCGTTGTATTTCAGCCTCAAAGTTCCATTAAGTTTGCTTTTTAAAGAAAGATGACATTTGACAATGCTAGGATAATGCAAATCACGACCATAAGTTGGAACAGGCATTATCCTCTCTCCAACTCCGATTACTGATTTTCCAAAGCTAGGATAATGCAAATCAGTAATCACAACCATAAGATAGAGAAAAAGTAGGTTGGCCATTGGTGGCATGATATTTGTGACAGTTCTGGTTATAATAATTCTGATTATGAGATTTCTGTTCAGGGGTATAAGTGCCGAGGAGAAGGCACATCTGAGACAAAGACTGTTATCATGCTTGAGAGAAGAGAACAACCAGGTTAGATTTTGGTTCATGTGTGCTAAGATTTTTTCTTCTAATATTATCCTTGGCTGCTAATACCCTGACTCGAATATTTATCTTGAGACAGATAGCTGAAATGTTGGCAGTGCTTATTTCCAAAATTGCTCGTTTCAATTATCCCAGAGAGTGGTAAACCTTTCTCTTTTGCGTTCTCCATTTAAGTTATTTAAATTTATTTTTGCTTTAATTACTCGAAATTATTATCTTGGTAAACCACAGTGATAATTACTAGTCTAAAACTGACACGTGCATTAGGTACATTTGCTTTTATCTTGTTTGGTTCTCAGTGTTTCTCTTGCATTTTCTAGTTCCAAATTAGATTATTGAATCCACTAACTGGAACAGAAGTCAAAGGATTATTCTATAGATTGTCCATGCTGCATAGGATAGCCTATATTAACATATATCATGTATCTATTACTGACCCCCATAAGCCAATGATATAATTTACTGATATCTTGGCCTGATAACATGTCATAGGCCAGAGCTCTTCTCTGTTTTAGCACAACAGCTTCAATTGGTCGATGTTCTTACTTCCTAAGCGAATTTTCACAATTCTCTTCGAGAGAATGAAGAGTCGCTCTGGCGTCTCACTGCAGACCAGCGAACTTTTGCTGAGGGTATGTGCAGCTTTAAGTTTCTCACTTTCCATAGGAGAGTGATAAGAACTACAGTTAGTACTAGCTTTAACTTAAACTGTGCCCACTGATAAAATCCTCTATTACAGCTGGAGTCAGCTGACATTATATCTATGTCATACATTACTAATACATATTAGACCAGATACATATAAGATCTATGTTCTTCCCACCTTTTTGATTTGTTGTTGCTGTTGTAATATTACTTTTTATCAATGGATGGGATCTCGACATTGACTTGCCCTCTTTTAGCGATATCATCCCATTTATTCCGATTACTGTTGGGGCCTTCTGGGAGAGAGATGTGCAAACCATCTTACATGGCTTTTCTACAATTGCTCAGAGCTATAATGCTAATGCCTTCTGGAACACCAGCATGATGAACTTCATTTGATCTGTGAGAGGTGGTTCTTATGTTTGAAAGATAATTAGCAATTGATTATATCAGGATTTCAGAGCGATTCAAAGTGCATACAGGTTGATTGCCAGTGCTCTTGTATAGCTGGTGCAACTTAAATTCCCACCCACCAAACACAACAACAAGCACACAAAGGCACAACAACAAACAATTACTTGAAAAGGGATGATTGCTAACTTCTTGCTTCTGAGACTTTCAGGAGATCAAACCGGTGAAGGAGGTCTCTCCTGTGCTTTTGAGGGCCGTTCAATCCATTATTCCATACTGTAAGACATCATTTTGTCATAATTTTATGTTCTTCTAATCCATTGTTTTTGTCATTGCATGGTTTTTGCATGCATGTTGATTGGAATCGAGTTTCTCATTAAAATTTTAGAGTTTTTGATATCCCACATCTTTTGTTATTGAAATGAAATCTAGTTTATTTTCTCTTTTAGCCAGGTATGACTTTGACAGTAAAGAGAATCCATAATGAATTTGCAAAATGTGTGATCCTATGTCCCTCTACTTGCTACCAAAATGATTAATAAACAGATATTACCATCTAATATATCCCTGTAATATGTTTCTCTTTTCAATAATGCTATCATGGAAAAGTTTGCGGTGCCCAGGAAATGTCATCATGGAGATGTTTAATTGACGCATGTTGCATTGTTTGAACTTTTTGGGATCTTGAAACCTAACCCCATATGCACCAAACCTATTTCCTTTTTTACTTGCAGATTCATCATTCCAGACAGGTTATCCTAAATTTTGGGAGTTCATGAAAAAAGCATGTACAAAGCTTATGAAGGTTCTAGTTGCAATCCAGGGAAGGCATCCTTATTCATTCGGCGATAAGAGTGTACTTCCTCCTGTTTTGGATTTCTGTTTAAACAAAATAACAGATACGGAACCTGATCTGTTTTCATTTGAAGAATTCTTGATACAATGTATGGTGATGGTGAAGTGTATACTTGAATGTAAGGAGTACAAACCAAGTCTCACCGGTCGGGTAATGGATGAAAACGGGGCTACTCTTGAGCAGATGAAGAAAACTTCTCAAACGGCGTTGGTGGAGTTGTGGTTTCCCTTCTGCCTAGTGACCGAATAGTGCTCTTGTGTAATATATTGTTAAGAAGGTAAGAATTGTCTGACTTGAGATCTTTCTTTTGTCGTTTGCTGGTTTTATTCCATGATTAAGAAATATTAAAAGTCAGTTTTATTTGTTAAATTACAAATATTTCTCTCTCGTCACGAATAGGAAATTTGATGTATTTTCCTTTTAGTTAATCTATTATTTGAAGATTGATAGTTTTGCAGAGTTGGAATGGTTGTAGTCACCTTTGCGGTGAAAAGTTTCACTCAAACAACTATTTATGTTTTGACAGGTATTTTGTTCTAACAGCTGGTGATTTGGAAGAGTGGTACCAAAACTCCGAGGCTTTTCATCACGAGCAAGATATGGTTCAATGGACAGAGAAATTGAGGCCTTGTGCTGAAGCTTTATATATAGTGCTTTTCGAAAACTATAGCCAAGTAAGAATTCTTCAATTTGCATGTATAGCTAAATAGAAAATGTTGTGTACTCTCTATTTTTTATTTCCTGGATTTCATGACTTTCATTTGATCGCTATTGTGTAGCTGCTTGGTCCTGTCGTGGTTTCTATCCTTCAAGAGGCAATGAATAGTTGCCCAAATTCTGTGACTGAAATCACCCCAGGGTTACTTCTGAAAGATGCTGCATATGGTGCAACTGCATATGTATATTATGAGCTTTCAAACTATCTGAACTTCAAGGATTGGTACGTTTAATACTTGTTATGTAAATCATTTCATATGGTATGTTTGAAAATTGTGCAGGTCTTTTTCAAGTAAAACTACTTGTCTTATTCATTAACACTCTTCTAAACCGTTCCTGTCGTGCATTTGCTGCATCAGTTATAAAGCAGTGCTGACACAATAAATTGTTTTGGCGCAGGTTCAATGCTGCTTTATCCCCTGAACTATCAAATGATCATCCAAATATGCGTATTGTACATCGAAAAGTTGCAATAATTTTGGGACAATGGGTTTCTGAGGTAAATTACATACATAAGTTGCATGGTCCATGTTTTTTTCAGTAATTATCATATTTATGTTTGTTACTGGACTGTGGTAGATTAAAGATGACACGAAAAGACAAGTGTACTGTGCATTGATCAAATTGCTACAAGACCGAGACTTATCTGTCCGGGTATGGTGCATGGGGTTTTCCCCTGTATGCGTTATTTGACATCTTCCTGCAATTTTTTTTTCATCAGTTTTTCAGTTATATATGTTATGGCTAAAGTTTGCACTTAATTTTTTAGTTGGCAGCTTGTCGAGCTTTGTGCTTACATATAGAAGATGCCAATTTTTCACAAAGAGATTTCAATGATCTTCTTCCTATTTGTTGGGACTCATGTTTTAAATTGGTTGATGAAGTTTTGGAGTTTGACTCAAAGGTATGTAAACCATTCCTGTTTCAGGTTGCATTGAAGTTATATTTGACAACAAACATTAATTTATTCCTCAAGGACATGAATCTATTCCATGTTAACATTCTGTGATAAAATGGTTTGTTTTCCAGGTTCAGGTTCTGAATTTGATCTCTGTTCTTATTGGGCATGTCAATGGAGTTATTCCATTTGCAAACAAGTTGGTGGATTTTTTTCAGAAGGTATTTCGCATTGACTTGGTTGTTCCCTAACATGTTTGGATGTAATGTAGTTGTCACTGTCATGAAATAATTCCTATGTTTGTTTCTCAAAATTTAGACATTGTTATTGGTAACACCATGCTCCACAACAAAGAATTCAGATGCCTTTCTTAAAAGTTTTGAATAACCATGCTTCCAGTATCTTGACCGTATCTAGAGATTGTTCGTTGGATACCAATCATCTTCTTCCATCATTACATATAAGCCTAAAACTCAAACCACCCGAACTCTTGCATATCTTGCTGGCGGCAGCTGCTGCCGTGAGTACCCCATTGGTTTCCATCGCAAATGGTCTCATGACCATTGATAGCCAGCACCATTAGTGCCATTAGTTGGCTGCCATTCATGAGGATGTTTTATTTTTTTAAAAAAATAAATCGTAATAAGAAGAGGAGGGGTAGTAAAACATGTTACTGATTTGATTTGATTCTATTGTAAAATTTAACCAATGGCAATATTCATGATTTTACTATAAAATATAACCAGTGGCAACACTGCTTGCTCATTTCTCCATGGTTCTATTCTAACTAATCCCTATAAGATGCTTGTAGTAAGGTTTAAGCAAACTGATTTTTTTATTTATAGGTGGCAGTGGAAATTACAGAATGGCAGGTTGAATTTTGAGAATTAATTAAAGTTCGTTCTCCCGATTGCTCGAGCATTTTAGATGATTTCTAGCTTTAACATGGATTTCTGCCAAATTAGGGAGACACGTTCTTTCCTTTCTACCCCATAGTGGTTACAATATATAATGCAGTTAACCACAAATTATATGTGGCATATGCATAGTCAATGCATTTAACCACTATAAGATGGTCATGATGAGGGTATTAGGAGAAAAAAGCATTCGTTAACTTGTCTTCTTTATATATGTTTTTTGTTGAGTTCTTGAACCCTGATATTTCATCATTTGGATAGATTTGGGAGGATTCTTCTGGGGAAAGCCTTTTACAGATTCAGCTTCTTATTGCTCTCCGGCATTTTGTGGTTTCCCTTGGTTATCAGTCTCCTATGTGCTACAACATGCTACTCCCTATTTTGCGAATTGGAATTGATGTCAACGGCCCAGATGAAATTAATCTTCTTGAGGACAGCATGCTGGTTGGCCCGACTATTATTGTTGTTGTTGTTGTTATTATTATTATTATTATTATTATTATTATTATATGCTTAAGCAATTAGTATGACCTATGCAGTTATGGGAAGCGGCTCTTTCTCATGCTCCTTCTATGGTTCCTCAACTTTTGACTTACTTCCCATGTTTGGTAGAAATCGTGAAAAAAGTTTTGATCACTTGGAGGTTCGATTTATTGGACTGGCAAACTTTTGAGTATCTATACTGTTTTGGCTCCTTATGTTTACAATTTGTTTTAATATTTTCAAACAACATGCTTGCAGGTTGCTGTTAATATTCTTGAGAGTTACATTATTTTGGGCGGAACTGAATTTCTAAGTATGCATGCATCAAGAGTAGCTGAAATTCTAGATCTGATTGTTGGAAATGTCAAGGATAAAGGGCTTCTCTCCACTCTTCCTATCATTGATATTCTAATACAGGTATATTTGTGTCGTAAATCATCTGGGAAATGGAAGAATAATGTAGGCTGTTTTTGTGCTTTCAATCATGGAACAGGCTATTCAAAAACGTTGTTGTTACTTGTCGCACCTGTCGACTATTTCTAATATCAAGCATCCATGTGCCCATCTCTATGATTAACATAAACCTTTGACTGCGTTTGGAATGAGTGTGAAGCCATAGCTTTTATGTATTATTGTTTCTTCTTTTATTGGTACTGTTGGATTGATAATAAGTTCACATCTTGGGGTTTATGCAGTGTTTCCCGTCAGAAGTTCCTCCTTTGATCAGCAGTACTTCACAAGTATGTAACGTTCCATGCCACTAAATATTAATTCCCTTTCACTGCTACTGCCTTTGGGATTAAATTTTCTTGTTTCTTTATAGAAATTAGTGGTCATATGTTTGAGCAGAGGGGATGAACACAATCCTTCTAGAACAGCTGTTAAAGCCTCATCAGCGACCATCCTAGCAAGGGTTCTGGTAATGAATTCCCAATTACCTTGGTCAGTTAACATCTGATCCGACCCTTCCATTGCTACTCCAGAATTCCGGTGTCACAGTTGAAGAGAACATACTTCTTTGCCTCGTTGATATATGGCTCGACCAGGTCAGTAATCTGATGGTAGACTATTTAAATTTATGATCCAAAATACTACTACCTCAGTCCCAAAATAGAATGCAAATTTTTCAATGCAATTAGTACTTTTTACTGTTAGTGATCTAATAAATTTTACTATACTACAGCTGGACAATGCTTCTTCCATCCAAAGAAAGACATTTGGCTTTGCCCTTGCTATAATTTTGACGTTAAAACTGCCTGAAGTCCTTGACAGACTTGATCAGATTTTGAGGTCTGAAATTACTCCTTATACGGACTTTGAATCAGATATCTTAAATGCTAAGTTTAATTTTTACATACGCTAAGCATATTAATTGTTGTAAATGAATGCAGTGTATGTACTAGCGTGATAATGGGGGTAATGATGATCTGACAGAGGAAGAGTCAAGGTTAGGTCCTGTATGATTAGTGCTTTATTTCTACTATAACCGGTGTTGAATTTTCTCTGATATAGTTTTGTTCATAATTTTTCAGTTCCAGATCTGATGCTGATGGTGCTGTTCCGAGTAAAGAGTTCAGGAAAAGACAGGTAAAAAAGATGGTGAGATATATGACAAATCCTTTGGAAATAATTGCAAATATGTTGACCTTTTTTTTTTCTTCTAAAGATAAAGTATGCAGACCCCGTAAACCAGATGTCGTTGGAGAACTCGGTAGAGAGAATCTCCAAACGTGTGCTGCACTTCATGGGGAATCTTTCAATACGGCCATGGGGAGGATGCATCCTTCAGCACTTGCTCAGTTGAAACAGGCCCTAAAGATGCAGTAGCCATTCTCAAGTTTTCTTCTTTTTTTTAACAAGTCTTCGTTCCATCAAAATTCCATTTGATTTTCCAAATTGGATTCCATCGAGGTAAAGTTTTACATCCTTGTTTTTCCATCACGCATTCATTTGATAGTTGATCATGGTCTGATCGTTGATCGGCTGGGTTTCGTCGGCAAACTACGTTACTTGATTGTGGCACAAATCTAATGTTTGTGTTTGTTGGTTGATGCAGTTTGCGAATTTTAAAACGGGAGTGGGTAGTTCATGTTTGTCCGCAAGACGGGGCTCTGTAAATAGCTTGGTGAATCCTTGTTTTCTCGTGATACACCAAGTAAGGGAGGCCAAGTTGATAGATCGAGATTAAGACAGTGCGAGGGAATTAGGGAGGAGAATGAAGATGATGAATTGATGATGGTGTTGGTTTGAGGTTTTACCTACAATGTAATATGCATAATAATGAATTTGTCTGATAGAAGTAGTGTGAATGAAAAAGTTAGTTTCTCTTGAGCTACAATGAATAATTAATTTCGTCTCTTGAACATTTTCAGATTCAATCATTGCCGAATATGATTTGTTACAATAGTTTCTTTCATACATGATTGCATGTATTATCAAAAAAAATAATAATACATGATTGCATTAGCAAAGTATGTCTGGTTAAAATACAAA
The DNA here is from genome assembly GCA_024708375.1 of Oxalis stricta. Classification (NCBI taxonomy): domain Eukaryota; kingdom Viridiplantae; phylum Streptophyta; class Magnoliopsida; order Oxalidales; family Oxalidaceae; genus Oxalis; species Oxalis stricta. The sequence goes on along the minus strand of JANIEQ010000442.1, from coordinate 11,086 downwards.
CACGAAAGCGCTTTCCCTGAATTATTAGCATCTCGCCCAACACAGCAATGGAGAAACTCATTGCCTGTGAGAAACGTCATAGTCGAGTAAAATCCATGTTGTAGCAAGTTGGATTGCAAGGGTAAGGGCACTCAACATGCTTTGCCACTTTCCGATTGAAGAACCAGTCGCCGACGGACTCTGCAAGTGTCTGTAATGGAAATCAATAATAAGCCAACCAGTTTCCAAAATGATATCTAAACATTTGCGTAGTACCTTATTGTTGACTCTAGGAGAAGTTGGTGAATGCCAAGTAAGAGATGCCCACGTCTCGCAGTGAATAAAGCACGAGTTTACGAACATTCCTGTTCCCTTCTTTTTCTGGAATCCATCAAGAGATTTCAGCATAGATTCCCGATAACCTGTCAAAATTTACATATATAAAAAATTCAGAAGGTTTGGAGCACAAGGATACTCTACTCTGGTGTAATAACTCAAAAGCACTTCAGTGCATTCTTACTAGAGAGGAAAACACAAGAAGTTTTTAAAACTGAATGAATATACCTTGCAAAATTTCCATTTGGCCAGAACTACAACTTTTCAAGTCCAATCTGCATATTCGCCAGTTGCTTTCAGGATCTGCTGCGTTTGGTACCAAAATGTTTTGTATCTGCACGTTATCAAGCCAGTTGCAAACGAATGGTTAGATAAAATGGTAACAGTGATATACAAAATGGGCTTCAAGGAGAAACTCGACCTGCCAAAAATCATAAGCTGGTTGGGCAAGAAAAACTGGAGTCTTCAAATCTTTCAAAATTTGCTGAGGAAAGAAGCACTGTCATTGCATTAACTAAGGCGTTAGAAAAGACTGTTTAGAAAAAGAAAACAAGGAGAACACATTCAGAATTGAACTTCATTCTGTCATTACACTTCAAAGAAGAGAACAAATCCTTGCCTGAAATGTTTCCATGTTTTTGACACATTTCTTATTTTTAACTTTGTGCTACGCCCTGATAGCATAAGAGTAGCAAGATACATCAAGTCTGCAATTTTGAACTGGTGAATAAATACTTACTAAAAGTTACAATTATTGACCATTATATGTTATCAATATCCGTCTGAACTAGGTACAGGAATAAAGAAGAGCAGGTTGAACTCACTAGATAGTAGCAAGTGAACAAATAAAAAATGAAGTTTGATATCAATATAAGGCACGGCATGGACCTGAAGTTTGACAACATCATGATAGAAAGATTTCATGGTGCGATTTCCTAGGACATCCAGCCTGAAAGAAAACAGATCCGGATGATTCACAGAAAATGTTGTTAGCATAAGAGGCAATAAAAATTTTGTGTAGAGCAAGAATCAATAGGAAAAAAAAGCTTCTAAAACATACTCATCAAGGAAGAAACCTGCATCGGGTAGGCATTTGACTGTCACGTCCTTTGGCAAACTTTCTCGGAAGTCATCACAATGAATGAGAGTAGCCAACTCTCCAGCAGAACATCCTGTAAGAAAAGCCTGCAAAGTTGTCATTTGGGTGGTGAATTAACTGGTACTTGGAAAATCACGCACTTCCAACCATTGTTCTCCGGAGAAAGAAAATGTTCACTAGAGTACACTCTAAGGGTGAACTTGTGCTTCACTTTTTCTAGAACATATATATTTAGTAACTCAAAAAATGAAGTTTCATTTGCTGACAAGAAAAATTACTGAAAATCAGATAATGTACCTGTTTTGCATCAGACAACCCCATGGACAAAAGTTTGACCATAAACGCTTCCCAGATAAGCTGGCCCTCTGAAGAAAAGTTTCACCCCCATTCTATGGAAAACAATGAGAAAATTGATCATATCACAATCTCCAAATGCAAATAAGTTAGCTACACTCAATAGGCATATGCATACCTTGGATTCACTTTCAGGGCGGCCAGCAAAAGATGCACCCAATATCGGATTTTACTCTATTCCAGTTAAAGAAATCTGACAAAAAAAAAAACACTTGACAGAATCTTAAATTGAATAAACCCCAAACATAGCTGCATGGTAACGAAGTGAGGTGAAAAGGTACCAGGATTTTGGGAAGGATGAGGGCTTAAAATTCCGGAGAAGGGAACTTGTGGTTCCATATATTTGGAGGAACCTAAAGGAGTCATTGTCCGGGATAGACATGATTCTATGGTATTGCACCATCCCTTCCCCCTAAGCCCAAATGAAGAAGACATTTTACAAACAGAATACTACACAACAGACAGAAATCAATAAACAGCAATCGAGCTTAGGTAGTAATAATTATTGAATGTAGATAATCTGTTTTTGTCCCATTTTCCATGACAATAGAAATAAAATTAAAGATGCGATTAACCTCAATGTGAATAACCCAATTGTTTGAACCGGATCCGAACCCCTTTTGGAAATGGTACGCAGGCAAGCTCCCATCTAAACAAACTGCAATAGAAATTCAGTCTGTAAAAAGAAAAGAAGTGAATTAATCGAAAAGGTAAGTTGTTTGTTTGATTACATGCTCCTTTGTGTTTGGCTCCGTGCTAGCAGGGTGAGGTCGACGAGATCGGAAGGAAGAAGGAGAGGCGTTGGAGTAGTGAGTGAGCAATGGAGAAGAAAGAGTGTAGACTAGGACTAGGACTAGGACTAGGAAATCAAAAGGGCAAGAAGAAGAATATAGGAAATCTGTCTGTCTGTCTATATACTAGATACTGGATACTAGTACTAGTACTAGTAATTACAAACAGTTATTACTAATTGCACTAGTAAATTAGCAATTTCTACTTATGTGGTCAACGTTTTGACTGAGCTCCAGTTTCGGCCTCATCTTCCGATTGCTCTAAAGTCTATCATGAACGGACCAAACATTCGATTGTCATTAGAAAAAATCAAATCTGCTTTCACCACGTTTCCGACTCACTTGTTCACCAAGGCACTAGGGCATTCTCCGTCCTCCTGTCCAATCTGAATGTCTCCGACATCCATCTTAATACAGTCATTATCCACTTAGTCAGCAAATTAATACCTTGGCTTACACGTACGCCATGCTTGACGATCTCTACTATACTTGAGTTCTATAATGACTCCATTTTGATACAGTTTAGCTTATCTATATATGTTGTACACTCCTACAAGTAGTGAAAATCGTTACTTCTACTTGTATAAATAAATAGGACCTTTTACAAGTTGAAATGGAAATGAAGTTAAATATTATTCTGTCTTGAGAGAAAAAAAAAAGGACACCACACTGTTGTTTGTAGCAAGAATGAAAAAATGGAAAACAACTTAACATTCTGAATGTCTGTCCCAAATTAAAGAAAACAACAAAGCAAAATGAAAACTGAAATGCATCGATCCTTCTTTGAATAAATAGTATGATCGACCAGATAGATCATCACCACCATTCCTTCCTCCTTTTCTTTGCAAATATAACATCCATGCCCTTTAAGCTAGGAGATCCACTCTGGAAGTAACGCATCACTCGAGACGACAGTAGATGCAATTTCCTATATTCTTCTTCTTGCCCTTTTTGACTTGCAAACTCGTAAATTCCAGATTGTCAAAAGGAGAAATCTCATTTTCTGGCTTATCACTAAAATGACAAAGAACCTGCACCACGCATTTGCATTGCTCTCAAAATTAAGATCAAATTAATTTGCATATATAATAGGATCATTCATAAAATTTAGATAATAAATGTATATACGCTACCTCAATTGTATGAAGAGTTAACTGGAGTGATTTTGTGCTGCTTAACCCATTAAAAAGTTGCACTAGCGCTGAATAACTTTCCTCCGACAATGAGAAGGTGGCAGGGTCATATATGTCGAGATACACACTACGTAGATCTGTAGTAGTGTTTCCAACATCGACTAGGATACCATCTTTAAAAGGAGACGGCAACTTTACCTTGAAGGAACTAAGTCTCGGAGCTGAAACAATGATTTTTGGATCTTGCTCATCCGTCCTTGGAAAACCAAATTGGACGGTTGACATGAGTTCCAAGTTTAACAATCGAGAACAAGATATCATAAAATCAAAACCATGAGGTATACGCAAGCCACTGATTTCGACATACTCCAAATTAATAAAACTTGACAATAAATCAAGGTGCATATAATTTGAGTGCATCCTCTCGTCCTCCAGCTGCAAGTTGAATCTCCTGAAGTTTCAAATGCTTCAAACAAGGGAATAAATACACCCTATTTTGAATATCACTACTAGATATCCTAAAACCTTGGTCATCGTCATCATCTAAATGATCCCAACATCTGTCTAATTCGAGGACCTCTAGGTTAGTACATCCTGACAAAATACTTTCTAAAGGGTTATACTTACGGCGCACCTCATCATCAATGTCAAAGCGAACCTCCAAAGAGACACAAATACTTTAAACAAGGGAGGTTTAAGGATGATATGGGAACAACAACGAGTGACATATTGAGACGCGTTAAGGATTTGCTAGATAGAAGACAGTTCGGGACATTATAATAGTCAATAATAGATGGACAATAGTACTTAGGGATAATATAGAAGCTGACGTCGCGAACCTGTCGGGACACTACATGGCCCAGGCTCCTAGTCAGAAGGGTCGACGTCAATTTGTCCAAACGATATCGGTTCCGATTCTTGTAGTAACCGTTCAGAAGAAGAAAACTGAAGGTGTCGACAGTGGAAGCCTTATGACCCTTAAGGACTTTACGAATAAAAGTATGGAAAGGGGATTTGATAGGGAATGATCTGTCCGAGATGTTCAGAGAAGGTAGATGTGTCCACACTTTCAGCCACCATTTTGACAGAACGCTGGTCCTAACTGCGACCTCCACGTTGATGAAGCTCAAAATGTGAAGGATTATTTCAAATGGTAATTTGCTCAGCCTGTCTTGGTCGACTCCTTTTCTTCTTTTCGTATTCCTAGTAGTTTTCTTAGCCATTTTCTTATTTATTTTTTGGGCAAAACTAGAAGAGCAGAGTTGGTTTTAGAATGTCAAAAACGAGTAGAGCAGTGTTTGTTTTTGTTCGAAAGGATAGTGTATTTATTCAAATCAATGATCTCATCAACTCCTTTATTTTCTCTTTTTCCATTTTTATCCAATAACTTTCCCTCCAATTCATTCACCTTTCCCACCATTTTATGTGTATTATTATTCATTCACTTTCTTGAAACTCCATTCTTCCAATCACAAAATTTATTACTAATAATATCTAATTAACGAGAGAGAAAAAAGTGAATAAAATAAATAAGAGTCAGTTAGGCAATAAATAAATAAATAAATAAATAAGAGTCTACACATTACTTTACATTGCATTGCCTTGGATGCTTCGATTACCAAAGTGCTTTTCCTTTTCCCAGACTTTTAAAAGCAGATATATATGTTTACCATAATTTCATTTTCACTTCTCCGAAGCCAAACTTCTGTTTACTAGAGGAATAAGCTATTTTGATGTTCATTGTCATTCGTGTTAGGAAATTCCGAGCTATAGTGTCATTCGAAATATGATCAAAATATGATCATATTTCATACTTCTTTGCTCGAGCAATGCAAAGGTTTATTAATTGTTGCGGTGGCTCGAGCGTTGTACCGGCGCCGAGAATATATAATGATATTTTGAAAATTAATTATCATATAATTGTGAATTAGTATTTCAATCGTTTAAGGTAATTCTTTTTTTTTTTTTCTTTTTTTTAAGAGAGGGGGGAGATTTCACTATAAATGAAAATAAGTTAGAGATCTAATTATAATAGAGCTGTCAAAAGGACATGGCTTAGGACTTCGATTCATTAAATCGTGAAAATAACGGGTAAGAATATGTGAATCGAACCCATTAAAAATGTAATCCGGACCAATTCTTTAAACTACTCCACGGATGAACCTTAACCCGTTATGATTATCAAAATTAAAATTTAATAAAAATATAAAATTGAAATTTATAAATAAATAAATGATAGAGAAAAAATAATTAAGAAAATATAGTTCGATTGCTGATTTTATTTTTGAAGACCGACACCAATAATAGTACATTTACATGTTAATAAACAATTATGGTATAAAATATAACTAATAATTCAAACTTTGATGAGGGAAAAAAAAAGTAAATATTACTCGTTATCATTTATTTTTCCAAAGAATACAAATAAAAATATGACTTAAAACTCTTCTAAATGTATAATTATTGAATCGAATCGAAAAGATCAACTTCATGAACCGAATGAAATAATTTTGGTAGAACAACTATTTGGTCCTCACCTTGACCTCACCTCACAGTTACATTTATCTTAGCTTCATTTCATGTCCTGTGGCCTTAAACAAATATACTTAGAAGATTGGAAAACCCGATTTAGAGAGTAAAGTTTGCTACATGACAATCCCATAGTTATTCTTAAAAATTAAATGTTTATAGATTTTTTTTTTGGAAAATATATTTCAAAATTTAATTAGAAATATTTAGCAAATTAAGTATATTTATTTTTTGTATTTATTTTAAATAATAATAACAATATTGCAGATTTGTACATTACTCTTATGTTTAGACATTTCGACCATTTTGTCGTCATTGTTGTTGTGTTTGTCCCTTGCTGAAGAGAGAAAATCGTATTTATTCTCGACTTAATCTAAAATTAATTTAAAATCATTAGTAAAAAATTATTAAAAAGGAAAATTGTTTCCTTAAATTTTATAATTTAATCATAAATTTTTTACATAAATTTAAGGCTTGCTAGTTATCGGGTGAATTTTCTTCCATAAAGTCAGGAATGCAATTCTTCTTTACATAGTGAATGACATTATTGCTCAATCCGATTATTGCCCACTCTCTCATTCTGCGACGTCCCACCACAACAACACTCGTCGCCATGGCATATATATGTTTGTACTCTGACTGTTAGTATGTAGTACTACAAAGTACAAACAAACAAAAAAATGTTAGCCCTCTGCAACAGTATACTTAATAATTCTTCAAATACATAGTGAATGGCATCGCCTAATAGTTAATTAATTATTCCATCGAAAGTTCATTAGTTTTTGACTTCATCAACCATTCGATGGATCGAATGGATAGTTTGTAATAGAAATTTATAAAAACTAAAAAATATTTTTGAATAATTGTCGTTTTTTAGCTTTTGCGCATATCAATATTAACAATCATAACATTTATCTTTTATTTTAAATTACTGTATTGTCCTTTAATTAATTCAACAAATACTTGATATTTTCTCTCACTAATTAAAGAATAAAATAGACAAATTATACTGAATATTTTATTGAGAATTCAAAATAATAATTATTTTACGACAAAATTTCACTCAAAAACAACATTTATTCTTATGCGGAGATATTCGATAATAAAGTAAATTAAAGAAAGTCCTCGAAGTTTTAGTATCTTCTAATATTTCCCCTCTCAAATGTCAAAAATAGCAATTTAATCTCTAGGATCTAACGATGTTAAACTTCACCGTCAAAACAAGAAAAAGATACAAATACCCCTACTCTAATCTCTCTCTGTCACAATTTGTTGAGTAAGTTCATTGGGTTTCCAAAGCTTTCAGAGAAAAATGATTTATTCTGAGAAGGTTAACATTGTAGCTTTTGTGGGAATCCGTGGAATTAAGTCAACGATCTAGTTGACAAACAATAGAGCACTACATATTATAGATAAAATTCTATTCCCCTAAAAGAAAAAGAAAAGACACTAATTTATTAGTATTTCATAGCGAGGACGGATTTATGGGTTGCGTGCGGTGGCTGCCGCCACCCCAGCTCCGACGAAAGAAATTTTTAAAAAATATATATAATAAAAATAATATATATAAATTCTCGCAATCCCAAAACAATAACACATGCACAACATAGTTGGTTAAGATAGCACATGCATAAGTGCTTTTTCTCATTTGAATTTGAGTTCGACTCCTAGGTGACTTTTTGCCTACTAATAAAAAGGCCAAAAAATAATTAAATTTAATTTTTATATCTCATTTGTCATAGCAATTAAATAGACTCAACGAGTTACTCCTCCCAAAAATCGAGTTCCTTCATATTCGAATAGGAAAAAAACAAGTTCTGTCTAAAAAAATAAGACCTACTCAAATCGTATATATTGCAATTGCAGTGGCAACTCGGTCTCGGACGTGTTCGAGGTCGTTAAAGATACTACATATTTATTGCTTATACTTTATTTTTTTTACACTATCTTTTATCATTCTGATTATATTAATTTGCTGTCTTTTTTATTAATCAAAATTTTATTTTTTTCAAGATTTTACAAATTTTTATCTAGATTGTGTCATTTTAAAGTGTTGCATGACTATAGTGTGGACAATTAATTTAGATATAATGAAGCATTTTGTGGATGAAAATTTTATTTTTCCATTATTAACTTGTATTATATTTTATATATAGAAATTTTCGACTTTGAAGTTAGCTAAAATTTTAAAGCTGCCAACCCTAACATTTTGATCCTACATCCATCCCCGTTCATAGTCATACAAGTTGTATAATTAGACATTTCTTCATTGCAGGATGTCTTGGGATTCGTAGAAGAGGTGCAAAATATCGTTCACCCTTAAGCAATAACTTGGACATTGGTGTTTCTAATTCTCTTAGATGCTTTGTAATTAGAGATTTTCTGACAAATTATATATATATATATATAAAATGTTAAAATTGTAGGTCATGGACATGGAACATGAGCTTCGTGTCCTTTAATAAGAACACAAATTCGAGAGAAATCTATATTTTCTTTTAAGCTGCAGAAATAAGAGGTTAGATGTTTGACTATTATTAGCTATATGGCATTCATCATACTTTACTTTCCGGCCGTTTTTTTCTTGCAGCGAAATGATTTTGTTTTGGTTATTGTACGTATGTTTATTTCCAGCTTGCAATGAGCAAGAGAGCTGAGGAGAACAAATCTAGTATTTATCTTATAACTGGTTCAGAAACACTGACTCCTAAGATTACAGCCTTGCTCAGATCAAGTTCCTCAACTTTCTAAATGTTGTTCTGTTCAGTGGTATCGTCTATCATCTGATGAATGTCACAAAGAAGCAATTTCAAGTAAATTTGATGTTCTTTTGGCTTTAGCAAAAAAGTCATACCAAACTACTTATCTGATACAGGAATATCATTTCAGGATAAGAAAGTTTATCCTATCATAATTGTCAACTTTAACAGGTGCCAACAAAGCAATGTATGCTCCGGAACCCTATGACATTGGACGAGTTTTACAAGCTGAAGTTATCTCAAATGGCCAAAAATTCACAGTTTCGACAGCTGGCCTCATTGAGCCTGGTAGGTTTTGTTTCATAAGGTTTTCAACTCTAATAATTCTACTTTTGTCCATTTCACTTTTCCAATATGCTCTTCTAATCCTAATATGTACTTATTGTTTTCCTTAAAACAGCTTCAGGATTAGGAAGCTACGGCGATACGCTTTTACGGAAATCTAATAGTGAATTCAGTGTATGTTTACGTCACTCCTAAAAATTTTGCTCTAATACTAATGTGAATTACTATCACGTTCTATTGTTAAACTCTCTGCCTTTGAAATTTTCAGGTTGTTATTTCTCAGATGAACGGACAAAGCCATCTGTCACATTCTGTTCACTCATTTAATGTCGGGAAAATGAGGATAAAGCTGTGTAGAGGATGGATCAGCCAAGGCAAGAGAAATTTACTCCACTCCAATGCAGGTAATTGCTCCTACCAACATTGACGGAGTTATCCTCATAGAATCTAGAAACTTTCAAATCCGATCCTTTTATTTATGATTTCTTCACACCTTCAGCTATGCGGTTTTAGAGGAGAAAGTAACGCTGCAGCGAAGCAATTGTTCTGGCAACCAAGGAAGGGACTTTCATATGTCTTAACATTTGAATCCGAGAGAGAAAGAAATGGTGCCGTTATGGTTGCCAGAAAACATGCTCTTAGTTGCAATGTAAGTGTCATCTCGCATTTTTCTCTAACCCCACGGTTTCTTCACCGTCAAGTTTTTAACATTGGCAGAGTTTAGTCTAATAGGAGGTTTTCATTTACAGGTGATGTTTGGTGGACCGGATGATCAAGTATATTAGTCATATCTAACCGAGAATAAGTGGTCTTTTTCTTGCTCCAAAAGTGTGTATAATTAATCATATAGTGTGTATTTTTGTGCTTGTGATTCAATTTTTTTAACTAATTTTCTGCATCGTTTATAAGGCATTGCTTTTTATTTTTTTGCCTAATCAGGTGTTTGTAATTAACAAGAGTTTTGATTGATTGTGCTAAACAAGAGTAATGTGAATTCACTATTTTGTTGGGTGTTATGACATTATTTGTGGTCATTAAGAAACGTATGCAACCCTTTTAATTACTACCATATTTGCAAGTTGCAGCTGGATTTCTTGTGGCTTAAGTAAGCCTCATCATCAGCGCCACTTTTTAGGGTTAATTTAGTTTCTTGTACGTCTCTCTTTTTGTATATTTTGCGCCCCAAGCATCTTCATATATATATAAATAACTTTCTGGCCAAAGGGTTAACCTTATAATATTGTTCTAGTTCTTTTGACGGCTGTAGTTCCTCTTCCTCAAGAAAATTTCTTCTCTTTTGAAACAATTTCTTTGTGTTTGTGTTGGTCCACAATCCATCCATCGATCATTAGATTTATTAGAGCGTTGTAAACGTGTTTGTTTGTTTTTAATATAATTAATGGTTTATTTTCAGGAGAACTCTCAAAACAATCTTTACGAAGATGAGTGTTTGAGGATTCTCTTGAAATTAAACTTTATATGAAGCAAGAGAAATCCATTCCTTTGGCTAACGAAGATGATCAGTACGTTTGAGTAAGTTTGGAGACCTGGAAGGTGTGCATGATGTTGGAGTTCAAATCATCATACTGAAATACAGTTTGAAATACATGATTAATCATCATAAAAATTAAATTGAGTAATTTCTTTTTTGATTAAAATTAAGGAGTAATTTAATTGAAACCCGTTTAATTTGTTTCAATTTAAACATCGAATTGACATAAATGCACAGGTTAATTTACAAGAATTGAGATCTTTGGTTTTAAATTTCAAAACCGATGATTTAAACCGAAATATTTGATACACCGAAGAATTCTTGAATAG
>JANIEQ010000441.1:0-17261 GCA_024708375.1 Oxalis stricta | reverse complement strand
AAATATACATCTTATTGCTTTTATACAATGAAAATTCTCTTTGTTTTCACTTGTTTTAAAGAGAACATGTTAATTATATCAAAATTGGGAGAAAAATTTAGTTTATTATGGGTAAGGATACTATTGCTGATATAATAACCTCTTATACGAAATCTTGGCATTCATAAAAATTAAAATATTTCTAGTGGAACATCTTTCACAATCCTTGAAAAGATAGTTCACTAATAGGCCAGGGATAGTAAATCAACACAATTTTACATCCGGATCATGAATGTTTAGAATCCATATTATGCAAGGAGACATTGCTTTTGCTTGGGGCCCGCTATGCCGAGCGAGAGAAATGCCATCCTCTCTCTTTCCTTTTGTATGGATCCTAGCTAAGCATGTGGCTAAATGGTGAAAGCGATAAAGGATCTCATTACTTCGAAAGAATTGAACAAGGAGACGCATGAAGTGGTATAACATACGGTTACCTTTGAACATAAATGAAAGTTTTTTTTTTTGTATATGTAACCATGATATATGGGAAAATGAATTTTAGCTATTTTCAAATTCACGGCTTATGTTCTTCATATAGCATTTTAGACCCGAATGGCTTCTATGAAATGCACGTCGATGCTTCCACATATTACGGGTAACATTGGAGACATCTCTATTTTTCCTCAGGGAAATCTTTAGAATTACCACTATTTCGCTTTCAATTTTACTCAGAGCCATCAAATGAAGGATGCGATGTAGTGAAACAGGGAATCTAAAGAATGACAAAAGCTAGCTAGAAAAATCAAAAGTGATCGAAGTTCGTGGTTGTACGCACTTGTAAAGAACTCGAAACGTGATAACGGTATAATTATACGATATGATGACAGTAGACCTTGATTCTGTCATTTTGAGGTCATATCTAGTATTCGAGAGTTTGTCTCGATGCGAGGTACCGCTCTCTCGTCGGATGATTACACACGGGCTAATGGTCCACCGGCTTCACATCGCTTGGCACATTGGGAACGTAGATAATTGTAACCATATACATTGAAATATGGTAGAACTTAGTTGAAATCAAACTATATTTTGGGATCCATCAAATCACACAAGATTTCATCACTCATCATCAAAAAGCAAGTTAGAACTAGGAAACATACCAAAAAATAGGTAAAATGATTGCACGAAATACGACTTCCAATTCAAAATTTAGACTTCCTTACCATTATTTCGAGGTTCGGAGTTTGGTGGCGGATACTAGAGTTTGAGATGTAACTATTGTGAATACATGTCTAGACGTGGTCGGGATCGGCGAAATCGACGACGAGAATCTCTACTGGATTAATTGCTTTTGTTTTGGTCGAGTTGAAGAAGATGAGTTTCTCGATTTTTAGGTTTTAATAATTCCATTTAGGAAGACAAGGGTATTTGGTGGAACAAAAAATATATATGTGGACATGCGTAACTGCCTTTAAAAAATTGAGCGCCGAGGAAAGATCCAGCCTAACATTGGCTTCACCTAATTATTTGCTTGAAGCATGCGATTTCATGGGATTTCGAGCAACTTCGGTTACTGCGATTCTTGTTATCCGAAAAGAGGATATTGGCGGCTAGACTTCTTAAAAGCCGAAACGGGTCCTCGATAACGTCACTCCAAATGGCTCTTAAGATTGTTAAGAAATTCTTACCATGTAGAACTTTTAGGATACATCAATACTATAATAGGACTTGGCAAAATGAAGATATGATATGATCAAGATTCAAATGCTTCGTTGTTAGACATGAGAATGTAAAAAAATATGTTGGAATGGATAATTAGATATTGATTACTCAATATGAGAAATTAATTTCCCATTATATTGCTTCTTAAATTATGGATGGTATTCCCTTCATATTTTACTAAACACGTCTTAGAGATAAAAAAAGAAAAAATCTTATTAAAAAAAAAATGTCAACAATTGTGTATTATCTTTTATTATTATTTTCTTTATAGTTATATCTTTTATTATCGATATCACTAATTGATACTCCCTCCGTCTAAAAATAGATGCATTTTACGTATGTAAATTTGTATCATTTTGAAACGGAGTAATATTTCCTTGGATGCCTTTTCGAGAACATTTTGACTATTCCAAAAACTAATTAACCTAAATACACATTATTTTAACCAAACATTACATCTTTTCAAATTATAACTAATATTAATTTGTTTAGTTTAATGGTAAAAACATTCATAGCAACTCTTCTTTCTTCTCCTTAATTTAATCGTTAACAAAGTTTAAAAAAACAACATTTATTAATAAAATTCGGGTAAGTATTTATATAGCGTCACTTTTGTTTATTAATCTTCATACTACGTAGTATGTCTTGGAATATACCATGGCCTCACTTTACATAATTAAAGTTTACATACCAGCTTCGTTTATGAATAATAATGACAACCCGACTTCATGGAGGAAACATCATCCACCACATTACTTGATTGCACGCGATACCAGAGGGTGTCTGTCTCTCTCTAGAGTTTTCACCACTTTCAATCAATTATAGCTTTCCTATGTTCTAAATAGCTTCCATAAAATGCTGATAGAGTTGAAATTTCAAACCAAATGTTAGCAACAAGCATGAAATCATTTAGACTGATTTATCTCACAATAGATTTTATCTAGATTAGATTTTATGGAAAATACTACACACGTCCCTAAATTTTGTATAAATTAGTTAGAAATTTCATAAATTTCACTTGCTGAATTTTAAACTTGTGTAAATTATAAGCCATTGATCTACTATGATTAAATCTCTGTTAAAGCTGCTGACATGGTATATGATGTGGCAAAAGTTATACTAATCGTTGAACTTTTTGTTCAACTGTGAATATACTCAAATCCACAAACACGAACAGATTAATCAAACGAACCCGAATTAATTCGAATTGAACCTTTAAATTAACCGGTTCAATTAAAAAAAAAAAAAAAAAAAAAACCCACATTAAAATTCTTATTCACTTCATGTTCTCCAAACCCCACTCCGAAATCTTTTCTCAAAAAAAAAAGTTTAAATCCTGTTTGCATTCATGGCAGCCATGGCTAAAACACACAATCGATCATCCCACAAGCACCCATCTCTAATAACCCCAGATCCATATTCCAAATCCAATCTAAAACACACAAGTCTCTACCTTTATACAATCCTAAATGAAATACAATACCCCACCCTCTCCAATAATGACTAAATCGGAAACCATAAGAAGAAGATGATGAAGAACCCAAATCATAGTCTACCGACATAGTCACATACAGATTTTGGTAAAAAGGAAAAAGGTTAGCTTACCTTGTTGAAGGCACAGACGTATTCTGCCATTATCACTCTAAAAAAACACAGAGCAGATATGAAGCAGAAAACTCAAATTACAGTTTGCACTGTTTTGCTGTGCATCCAAAGCAGCTCATAAAACAAAGTAGAAGAAGAAGACATAAACCCGACGGAGTAAAATCAGCTAGGAAAGACAAAAGCTTTTGGAACTTTGTTAGCACATTAGTAGGAGTATTTAGTACAGGGTGTTCGTTTACCTCGTGAAAAACGAATCCCCCCATTAATGAGTTCGCTCGCACTTTGAGATAATCGAAGCTCGCTCTCACCCATCTCTAATAGACTTGTGCGTTAGCCATGGCTGCCATGAATGCAGAACATGATTTAAGTTTTTTTTTTTGAAAAGATTTCGGAGAGGGTTTGGAGGAGATGAAGTGAATGGAAATTTTAATGTGGCACTGTTTTTTTTTTTTTTATTGAACCGGTTAATTTAAAGGTTCAATTCAAGTTAATTCGATTCGTTTTGGTTAATCGATCCATAATTAGTAGAATTTTTACCACATCATATATATTTTAACGGAGATATAACGCATAAGAATCCGATGTGTTATGATTTACAAATTTAAAAATTCAATGATTAGCAAGTAAAGTTTAAATAGATTCTGATTAGCTATCCAAGGTTAATCCAAAGTTTAGAGACCAGCGAGAACATTTTCCCTACATTTTATCAAATAAGTAAAACAATTGAGAGAGCATAATTGTTATTATATCATTCAAATCTCCATCTGTGAAAATAACACGCAGCAAAATATTTCAAATTATACACACACAATTGATTCAGTGCAATGAATATATCTATATAAATAAAGCACAAATCTCTCACATCACCCGAAAGACTCCCAAAAAAAAAAATGCAGTTATAAATCACACCACTTGCCACTCAGTTCCAGTAACTCATTAAGAAAGAATGGACCAAAAAAAAAATCTCCCAAAACTCAACATTCACAATATCATTGGGGGAAGTAAAACACCGTGAAATGGGTAGAATTTGGGAAGAGGAAGAAGAAAGACTAGCAATCCATCCAAAAGCAAGCCGCAATCAATTTTTGGGAGCATATGCAGCTAGTGCATTAGCGTGCGTAGGGGGCAAACTGCTCAAAAGAGGTTGCATTTGATGCCCATAGAGCGAAATGAGGTGAGAAAATGTTCTCCCTATTACAGCTTTAACTTCGGAAGTTTCAACAGGAGATGCCGCAACTTGAGCAAAAATATTAACCAAGTCCGGAACCAGAGATAAAATCTAGGAAACACATCCACAATGATCACTTTTCAAAGAAACCCGAGTACTGGAAGATTTCATAATGAATTAAAATTAAACATCCATTGAAATTGTATTTACATACCTGAGGATTAGATGATAAAACAAGGGTAGAGACACAACTGTAGACTGCCATGGACTCCTCATGGTCTTCTTTCAATGGAAGCACTTTTAAGAAGACAGGAAGGACCTGAACAAAAACAAACAGAAAGTTAAGGTCCCTTGTATTCGATGATTAAACACTGAAATTAATCAAGTTACAAAGGTTAACCTGATTCAACGGGACAGACTGGGGTTGTGCCATTATCATTTTTGCCACTGCACCAGCTGCATTGTCTCTTACTGCATTATCTGGCTCAGAGGCCCCAAATAAAGGATGAAGTCCACGTAATATATCACCAAAGTATCTGTACAGATGTCAAGGAAAGCAATAATGAAAATCCCTTCAATTTAAACCAAGAGAGAGGGATTGTGGTAAGTTGGAAAAAATAAGTAGCAAGAAGGATACTTCAGAGCAGACTCCCCCATTTTTGCATAGCTCGCCAGCACAAAATGCAGCATTCCTCCTATTCGTTGCTTCTGGAGATGCCAATTCTTTTAGAACCAAGGGCATCGATCTCTAAACATGAAAACCAACATTGATTAGTTAGAAAAAAATTATAAAATTGATGTTTCCAAATATCTATTACTCTTCCACCAAAAAACTTTATCTATTACTCGTAGAAATTCAGACATCACAACATTACATCGACATAGGCCGAAATTGGAGGACCCATGTCCATGGCAACTTCAGCAAGGCAAGCAACAACCATGGTGCGATCTTGTGAAGGGCGTGAAGCTTTCTGCACTTGCCAAAATCCAAATGAGAAAATCATGGATGACAAACAATGCAATATAGAACTACGTATTAAATTAATAACCTATCAAACCTACCGCAAATTTCATCAAAGCCTCAAATAGTTTTGCAAAGATAGGTGCAAAATGAGAACCCATGGACTTTGCAAATGCAGGAAGAAGGTCAGAAACTGCATCCATCAGCACATCGTCATGCTCAGTATCCACATCATCAATATCACTGTCATCATCTATTTGTTGACAAGCTGATTCCTCTTGAAGTAACAGAAATGTGGCATCCACAAGGTGAGGCATATCTGACAACAAAAGACATCACAATGAGGCCTCTAATAGTGTATTTTCAGCACCATATAAAAGTTATAATAATAAGTATAGATAATAGAAAAGGGAGACAGTCATCGAAACTTACAAGGTTCAATGGCCACATAGCCAAAATCCTTGATGATGTCAGCTATGCTTGTACATGCTTGAGCAACTACTTCCTTGTCATCATCTTCACCCATGGCCTTGATATAAATATTCATCACAGTGTCTGCAGATTAAAAAAGCTGCATTGATGTTCTATTTCATCATGTAATCACATAAAAAGTGTATCTGAAATTTGCACTTACCAAGAACATCTTTTGCTTTCATTTGCCCATCCTGCAATTACCAAGAATCCATATTACAGTAAGGTAAAATGTATATGCAACCATCTTATAAAGAACGAGAAAGGGTGGGGTTGAACCAGATGCTAAAAAGGAAAAGAAAAAAAAAAATGAGGAAGTGGAAGTGGCAGAAAATATAATTTTATAAAGAAAAGGTAAACTAGGGATCTCAAAATTGAAACCTAGCAGCAAGATACAAATAAGTGTGAAACACTATGGTAATGGAAGCACTTCAGTATATATATTAAGGAAAAACCAATGTTTCCATGTGGGAGACATAAATATTTAGATGACTAATATCCAGTTCAAAAGTATTAACTTGAAGTCAGAAAGCACTCACATTATGATTCTGGAAGATAGCATGAGTAGCTGTCAAAATATCTGCATTCAACCAATGGCAGAAATAAATCTCAAATTCCTTTTTCTTTTTCCTTTTTTTGCATATGCAACCATAGATTAATGGTTGTGAACAAGTACAGATGGTAGTCACGATTTGAAGCCACAAATGCAATATATAGTGTCATGCCATTTCCTTTCTGAAAGTAAAATATTTAAGCTTCAAAGAAAAAATATACTTACGCTTCAAGGAAATAATGGCTTGAAGCCGGACATCTTCATGAAAATACCCTGCATGTCTGACTAAAATCTTCAGGGTCACGTCCAAATACCTTATTACTGTTAAAGAAATTAGAAACCTGACGTATCAACTAATACAGTATTGGTAGAAATGCTTTTTGGTTTGTTGAGCCAGCACAAAACATAATAAAATCAATGATGGATACGGTGCATAAGCAATCTTTGAATGCAGTGCAAATAAGCCAAGAGCTTGAGTTGCAGCAGCCTTCTCATCCAACACTCCAGTTCGTACACTGATATTTCGAACTCCTGGCTCGTCATGAGCTTCATCATCGGATGAGACTCCACTCAAATCCACCAATATTTTCATCATCCAACTCATCAATGTCAACAGCAGAGCCATCATCTAGATTGCAGGATGTAAATGCCAGAGGTACAACATGAGGAAGATACTGTTTGCCATAGAAAATATTTAGATGCTATGGAAGCCAGGAAGAACCATAACACATATCACTTCAACTACAATTACAATCACCTGGATGAAGCCATCATCCAATATTTCTGCAACATTGCTGAAAAATCCATGAGTATACTCCCGAAGCTCACTAAAATCCAATGCAAGCCCTAGAATAAGATTATGTAAGTCTTCTGTGATATATGAGATCATTCAATCTCAAATGAAGCGAACAAATTATGGATTTACAGATATAGCAGCTTCCATAAAATTAGGCAGAATTTGCTCTATTTTTGTTCTCCCCACAGACATTGCAACTATTCCGACAAGCTCAGTAGCCCTTGCCCGAGCACGAAGATCCTCGTCATTAGTAAGCACCATGAAAGATTTCATCAACTCCAAAATTCTTTCAGCATAAGGCACCAAAAGCTTGCTCTGCAGCTGTTGCCACCGAGCCAATTGCAGACTGCACAAGTCCACCAGATATTTAAATGAACATATCAAGATTTTAACATGCCAATTATGGTGGCCTTTATAGTTCATAACATGAATTATCATACCATGCATGTCTCCTGCAAATTACGTGAGGACTATTTTGAAGCGCTGCCAGAAGCTTACCCATCAAAGGATCAAGAAAAGGAAGGATTTCCTCACCCATATCCCTCTCACAGAATGCTGCTAAAGCATAGTATGACTTCTCCTGTAAAAGAAAGATAAGTTCTTTCATGACATAATGATGATAACGACAGAGATACATACCTAAAGGAATACTCATATCAGGTAAAAATGTTTCTTTTACGGTATCTACCTTTACTTCTTCAGATGAATCTTCAAAGGGCGTTCAAAATGCATGGAAGAACATTTTCATAGTGTGATACTATTTCAGGCTGTAAATGTTCTGCAAATTGACCCAATGCAAATGCAGAAGCACCCTGACCATTTGTTCTGGATCCCTCAGAGCCCCTAATACTATATGAAGAACAGGTTCCAACTTATCCTTGACATGCTCCAAACAACCTTCCGAGACAACACCAGAGCTGTAACAGAAGCTTCTCGATACTTTGGATTGGCACTCTGAAAATGTACAGAAGCAAACTCCAAAACCAGGGGAAAGACGAAGTTTTGGGAGGGTTTAAAGCCATTGTATCGATAACTTCTGCCGCAGCTCGATCTGAAGCAAGATCATCATCTTCCTCGCCATCGGTTGATTCTGCAAGCAAAGGGCACATGACTTGCAGAATAGGAGGAACCAGCTTATATTTTTTCAGGGATTTGGATTTGTACTTGGCTAGCCACGAAATAATCTGTATTGCCTGTTGAAGTGAGCATATATAAATCAACTAGCAGAAGTCTGAATATAACGCAAACTATAACAGAAATGATCTTATCAACTAAAACCAAAGTCAACCAGCAGGGCTGGCTAGTGTAGAAAAATCAAGGATAACCAATACAGAATTTAATTCAAACCTGATGTCGAGTGTTTGGTTCCAAATTCTGACTCGAGCAAACTTCAAGAGAAAACTGCACAATAGATTTAACCGAGTCTCCAAGGAGAGGAGCAGGGGATTCGATCAGCTCATCAAAAATTTCAAAGGCAATTACAGCTACATCCTCCTCACCAGAGGCAAGACACTGCCTTGACACGTTCAAAATGCTGGGAATGAAATCCCGAAACTTGACCTGTGTTGATTGACATTGAAAGTTAAAACCAGAATCCCTCATGGTAGCTGAAATTAGAAATTATGTGATTCACAAAATTTGAACCAGAAGATAGAAAGAAGTAAAAGAAAAAAAAAAAAAATTGAAGTTTCAGTCTCATAATCAGGTAGTTTGTCAGTTTAAACTGTTTCATTTCATCATCACTAAATGGCATAAACTAACACTAAAATCTAACGACTGAACTTAAGACTCAAAGGATAGTCAAAGTGACTTCTTAGAAGACTCATAGCTAGAAAAGCTCTCAGAGAGCAAGTTGTGCATGGTAGCATTAAATGTGACAACAAATCACTCTAACTTACCACTTCATCCCCATCATGTGTGAATTCCAGAAAGGATCCCACCGCTCTGGTATTGAAACAAAAGGGAGGAAATTTCCATTCAACATCCAAGCAAGATTTATTTCTATTTAATCGCAGGAGAAACTGAGAAGGGAAGCTAATATACTTAAGAGCTGCAACTCTAACTCGATTGCTAGTCTCGTCTTGAAGACATTTGAGTAGCAGAGCCTGCAATTGTCTAAAATGGGGTTGAAATGCATTCCCGATTGTTTCAGTCAAGGAGCTGAAAAGGATGAGCGCAACACTTAAATATCAACCCCAAAGAAAAAATAGAACATATGTTAGTTTTCCTGATCAAAATATAGGTTAATCAAGGAGTAATGGAGGGTAAAAGGCGTAGAATGCGTACTTCTCTATGCTCCTCTTGTGCACTCTGACTACATTGGAATAGAAAAGGTAACAAATCAGGCCATTCTCCAGCTGGAACAGCGTACTTTGCAATTATACTGACTACATTGGCACTAGCTCGCCTTACTGGTGGACTGCAATCAACAAATAATTGGCACTTCAACCATCCGATTCTAATTTCCAATTCCAATTGCATTAAAATACTCAGCATGTATGCATTACCTGTGCTCCATTGTGATGCTCTCGATTAGCGATTGCTTGACAAGCAGCTTCTGCTGAGATGCCAGCTTGGCCCAGTGGCCGGTGATCTTCTTGCGGAGGAGAACGGCGGCGAGCTGGCGGACGTTGGGAGTTTTAGCGGTACGGAGGTGTTCGACGAGGGCGGGGACAACACGTGGGTCCTTGGCCAGCCTCTTAATTTGCTCCTCCGCCTGCCGACGGGCATCATTGTCGGGCATCAAGAACTGAATCAGCAGCAATTCTAGCGACTGAGCCATTGTTTTTCGACAGATGGAGGTGGAGGTGGAGGTGGTGGCTACTGCTAAAAGGGTTTTGTAAATTGTTGCTTCTGGTTTAAGGCTGCAGGGGTTTTATACTCATTTTATTAGAGACAGACAGCGTTTTTGCTATACTTTTTTTCATATTTACGTTTACTTGTTTAACGAGTCGGGTAGCCGAGTTAACTCACTAAGTTTCGGGCCAACTCGGTAAACGAGTCGCCGACTCGTTTGGCATGTTGGAAACGCGCGCCAGATCAAAGCGCCGCGCGTGATGTTGTCACATTCCGTGTGTTTGACTCTTTCGGAATGCTCGGATAGTTCGAGATGGGTTCGGAATTGACTAGAAGGATCGGAAAGGATCCTCCAACTTGTAAATTCGTCCACTTGTAGAAAACACTCTACAAGAGGGTTTTGTATAGGATCTTTTATAAGATCTTTTATTTGCAAGTAGGTACTTGTATGGAACTATGCTAGAACTTATTCTAGGTGGCATTTGTATAGAAGCTATCTAGAATGTTTTGTAGGCTATATAAAGGGGGTGAATCCCTCATTTGTAAAGACACACAAATATACAAGTTTAAGAGCAATAAAGGCATTTTCGTTCTTAAGGCATTTCACTTATATCAATTATTTCTCTACATTCTTAAGTTATTTCCAAAGCTTTTAAGCATTTATAATCGCTTCCGCAAAGAGAGTAAAGGCTGACTTGGCTCGAAGTGGAAAAGCTAAGTGCCGCACATACTTAGTCGAGAAAAGTCTAAGTACGTGACAGGTGGTATCAGAGCCAAAGGTTGTAATGGCCGAAAACGACGACAAAGGTGTGGAGAGGAATCGGAGAAGCAATCCAAGAGTAAGAGGGATCGATCCGTTGATCCCACGTTTGGGGCACGACTCAACAACTTGGAGGAACTTGTAGCCGGAGGAGAGGATCGGTTCCAAGTAATGGAGCTAGGATTGGAGAAACACTCACGGGATGTGGTGGATCTCAACGAAAGGATCGCTCATGGATTTGACGATCTACAATCCGAATTCAAGAATCTAAGCTTGGGTTTAAGCTCCAACATGGGGAAACTCGAGGAGAAGCTTGCACGGAGTTCCGTGAAGAAGTTCTTGTCCGCAATAACTGTCTTCAAGGACACGATCGACGAGGTTAAAAGGGGATGTGGAGATGCTACATGGGGAAAATGTGATGCTTGCTGCAATGAGGTGAAAAAGCTTTCGCTTGATCATTCCACCTTGCAAGCTACGGTGGTAGGCTTGGTGTCCGAGATGGAACGGATCAAGGTAGCCACACGGGGAGGGAACATGCCGTTGATCACTCAACCAGCGGCTAGGGTGGAAGTTCCCAAGCCAAAGCACTACAATGGGGCTCGTAGTGCAAGGGAAATTGATAATTTCCTATGGAATATGGAGCGTTACTTCCGAGCTATGGGATACTTGGATGACGCTACGAAGCTCGATACGGCTTCGATATATTTATCCGACCTCGCTATGCTATGGTGGCGTCGGAAGGTCGAGGACGTCCGGGGGCGGCTATACCATCAAATCGTGGGATGAATTCAAGAAGGAGCTCAAGGCGCACTTCTATCCGGAGAATGCGGAAAACGAAGCTCGTGCTAAGCTTCGTAAGCTCACACAAAAGGGGACTATCCGAGAGTACATCAAGGAGTTCTCCGAGCTTATGTTGGAGGTACCCGACATGCAAGAGAAGGACGCGGCTTTCATGTTTATGGACGGGCTTACTGGTTGGGCACAATTAGAACTCAAGCGTCGAGGAGTTCAAGGCCTTTCGGATGCTATTGCCGCTGCCGAGAGTCTTACGGACTATCGGAAGCCCGAAGAGAAGAAGAATCCGAAAGGTAACCAAGGCAAAGGTGGGGGAGCGAGCAAACCACCAAGCAAGGAGAACCAAGGGGCCTCGTCCAAACCATGGAAAGGGAAGGAGCCGTTACGAGGTAAGGATTCCGGATCTAAGCCTATTTCTTGCTTCTTATGCACCGGACCTCATCGGGCCATGGAGTGTCCGATGCGAGCCAAGTTGTCGGCTATGATGTTGGATAAGGAGCCAACAGATTCGGAGGATGCCAAGATTAGTTCTCTCCGCATTCTTAACGCTGTCCAAGCAAATGTGGACGAGGATGAAGGTGGGAGCTTGTATCGCCGATGTGTATATTGCCGGACAACGCCTTAAAGCTCTCGTCGACACGGGAGCGTCTCACATTTTCATCAAGGAAGATGTCGCAGCCAAGTTGGGCCTCAAATGGAGAAAGGAGACCGCATTTGTGAAGGCGGTGAACTCTCCTCCGACACCCTTAGTGGGCGTAGCACCGGGAGTGGAGTTGCGGGTCTGGAGAGTGGGTCGGAAGGACTGACCTTCAAGTGTATCGGATGGACGACTACGATCTTGTCATCGGGCACAAATTCATGACCAAGATCAAAGCCGTGTTGGTTCCATTCACTAACACGATGTGCATCCTTGATGGGAAAGGATGCTCGGTTCCTCTAGAAAGGGAAAAGGGCAAACGGAAGACTCTTTCGGCAATGCAACTTGTCAAGGGAGTCAAGAAGGGAGAGCCCACATTTCTAGTCGCCTTGAAGGAGGAATCGGAAGGGTCCGACGTGGTGCCAAAGGAGATCCAGGGAGTTTTATCCGAGTTTGCCGATGTAATGCCGGGAAAGCTTCCCGATAGGCTTCCGCCACAAAGGGAAGTCGATCACAAGATAGACTTGGTGCCGGATGCAAAACCACCAGCCCTAAGTCCTTACCGGATGGCTCCACCCGAGCTAGCTGAGTTACGGAAGCAACTCCAAGAGCTTCTTGATGCCGGATTCATTCAGCCATCAAAGTCTCCCTACGGAGCTCCGGTGTTGTTCCAAAAGAAGAAGGACGGGTCGCTTCGGATGTGCATTGACTATCGAGCTTTAAACAAGATCACGGTGAAGAACAAGTATCCGATTCCGTTGATAGCCGATCTCTTCGACCAGTTGGGAAAGGCAAGGGTCTTTACTAAACTTGATCTTCGATCCGGATACTATCAAGTCCGAGTTGCTGCCGCGGATGTGGAGAAGACGGCTTGCGTAACAAGGTATGGCTCTTATGAGTTTCTAGTTATGCCATTCGGACTTACCAATGCACCAGCGACATTTTGCACTTTGATGAACCGGGTATTGGCACCATTCCTCGACAAGTTTGTCGTAGTCTATCTCGACGACATTGTGATCTTTAGCCCGTCGATGGAGGAGCATCGAGAGCACTTGCGGATGGTCTTTCAAGTGCTACGGGAGAACGAGCTGTATGTGAAGCGGAAGAAATGCGACTTCGCGCAGCCGGAGGTTCCATTCTTGGGACACATTGTTGGGTACGGAAAGGTGCGGATGGATCCTAGCAAAGTCCGGGCAATCGAGCAATGGCAGCCGCCAAGCAAGGTTAGTGAGGTGCGATCTTTCCTTGGCTTGGTTAATTATTATCGCAGGTTCATCTTGAAGTATTCGGAGATAGCGGCACCTTTGACCGACTTATTAAAGAAGGGTCGGAAATGGGAGTGGGACTCAAAGTGTGAGGCTGCATTTGAAGCCCTCAAACGTGCCGTGACCAGCGAACCAGTGCTAGCTTTGTCGGACTATGCTAAGCCTTTCGAGGTGCACACCGATGCATCCGACTTTGCCATTGGGGGCGTGCTTATGCAAGAAGGGCATCCGATTGCTTTCGAGAGTCGGAAGCTCAATGACACGGAGAGACGCTATCCGGTCCAAGAAAAGGAGATGACGGCCGTAGTGCATTGTTTGCGGACTTGGAGGCACTATCTCTTGGGGTCCGGATTCGTGGTGATGACGGACAATGTGGCGACGAGTTACTTTCAAACCCAAAAGAAGATCTCTCCGAAACAAGCACGTTGGCAAGATTTCTTGGCGGAATTCGACTATGAGCTATGTTACAAACCGGGGAAGGCAAATCTTGTTGCGGACGCTCTTAGTCGGAAAGCGGAGCTCGCTGCCATATCACGAGTATCTAGTCCATTTTTGGAGAAGATTAAGGAGGGCTTGGAGCATGATCCTACGGCCAAGGCACTCATGGAGCAAGCACAAGCCGGAAAGACTCGACGCTTTTGGCTCGAAGATGGCCTGGTGTTCGCACAAGGGCGGCGGATATTTGTTCCACGCTATGGGAACTTGAGGCGGGACATCATAAAAGAGTGTCATGACTCCAAATGGGCGGGACATCCGGGGATGCAGCGGACGGCGGCCCTCATCGAGGAGAACTATTTTTGGCCGCGAATGAAGGAAGACGTGGAGACTTTTGTCCGGACTTGCCTAGTATGCCAACAAGACAAGACGGACCAACATCAACAAGCCGGATTGCTAGAGCCACTTCCTATTGCGGAGAAACCTTGGGAAAGCATTAGCATGGACTTCATCATGGCCTTGCCCAAATCGGAGGAAGGTAGCTCTATCTTTGTTGTTGTTGATCGATTCTCCAAATATGTCGTGTTTATCCCATGCTCTAGGGACCGTCCCAGCGGAGGAGGCAGCAGGTCTATTTTTGAAGCATGTGGTCAAATATTGGGGCGTTCCGAGGACGATCGTAAGTGACCGCGATGCTCGCTTCACGGGAAAATTTTGGAGAGAACCTCTTTAAGCTCTTGGGGTCGGAGCTTAACTTCTCAACAAGTATGCATCCGCAAACGGATGGACAAACGGAGCGAGTGAACCACTTATTGGAGGTTTACTTACGGCACTATGTGAGTGCTAATCAAAAGGATTGGGCAAAGTTGCTCGACGTGGCCCAATTCGCTTATAATCTCCATCGGAGTGAATCTACCGGAAAGAGTCCATTCGAGCTAGTAATGGGGCAGCAGCCGCTCACCCCAAGTGCCATCGCATCAGGCCATCACACGGGAACAATCCGACTGCTTTTCAAGTTGCGCAAGGATGGCAAGACCAGCATGAGTTGGCGCGTTCATCTTTGCATAAGGCAGCCAAGCGCATGAAGAAATGGGCCGATAAGAAGCGGAGGGACGTGAACTATAACGTCGGGGACAAAGTGCTCGTGAGACTTCCGCCAATGACGAGGACGAGGGGCATGAACACTAAGTTGTTGCGGAAGTATGAAGGACCATTTCCCATCATCAAGAAGGTCGGCAAACTTGCCTACGAGTTGGAAATGCCGCCGACTATCACTTCTCATCCGGTCTTTCACGTGAGTTTGTTGAAGCCATATAAGGAAGACACGGAGGAACCGGATCGGGGAAAATCAAAGCGAGCACCATTCGGCCAATTCCATTCCTATGATCGGGAAGTCGAAGAAATTCTAAGTCACCGACTTCCGTCCAAAGGGAAAGTGGGACTTGAATACTTGGTGAAATGGAAGGGACTTCCGGAAAGCGAAACAAGTTGGGAACCTCGGAAAAGCATGTGGCAATTCGAGGACCAAATCAAGGAGTACCATGATTTGCTTGCGGCTACGAGGGCGTCGCCGACTTAGGTGGGGGAGAATGTCACATTCCGCGCGCTTAACTCTCCGGAATGCTCCGGATAGCTCGAGATGGGTTCGGAATATGACTAAAATGGATCGGAAAGGATCCTCCCACTTGTAAATTCGTCCATTTGTAGAAAACCTCTACAAGAGAGTTTTGTATAGAATCTTTTATAGGATCCTTTACACGTAGGGTAGAAAGTATCTAGATATTTCTACCCACTTGTATGGAACTTGCTAGAACTTATTCTAGGTGGCATTTGTATAGAAAGCTATCTGTAATGTTTCTGAAGGCTATATAAAGGGGGTGAATCCCTCATTTGTAAGACACACAAATATACACTTTAAGAGCAACAAAGGCATTTTCGTTCTTAAGGCATTTCCACTTATATTCAGCTTTTATTTCTCTACATTCTTAAGTTATTTCCAAAGCTTTTAAGCATTTATAATCGCTTCCGCAAAGAGAGTAAAGGCTGACTTGGCCGAGTAAAGCTAAGTGCCGCACATACTTATTCGATAAAAGTCTAAGTACGTGACAATGTGTCAACTGCTGCGCGCCATCGTACTCGCGAAAACGAGACGGTCGACTTCGTTAACTCTGACTTATTTTAACTTTTTTTTTTATAGGTTATTTTAATTCATTTGATTCAAAATATATTAAAATATTTATATTGTAGTTCTTTTTCTTTCTTTAAATTCATGTTATTTTGTAATATTTTTAAATTCATGAATGATGCGTTTTTTTCGTTTTGTTTCATCTTGGTCAAAGACGAGGCTTTAAAAAATATTATGGGTGTTCAAAATTTTCAATCTCAAAATATTAAATTAATTATAGAAAAATTATATTTTATTAATTCAGAAAAAATTATTATTAGTATATAAAAATATATTTTTGCCCAATGTTCTTTTATATTTGAACACCTGATATATTTAAATAATGAATTTTTTTATAGAGTGCAAAATTACATTCCAATAAAAATTAACATATATTAATTTAAAAAGAAAATAAAATCAATTATTTTGAAAATAAATCTTAAATTAATTTTAATGTAATCACGTAATTAACTATTCTACACAATTTTTTTTTCCCTCTCAAATAAATAATTTTCTTTTCTTTAATAACTTTTCCTTATGGAAAAGAATCTCTCCTCTAGATATTTTCTCACAGCTCTTCCTCCGTTATCTCCATTATTTTGTATATATTTCCAGAAAATTTTCATCTTCTACTTCCTGCAATAAAATATCTTTTATACTTTCGATGTATAATTTCACTCATCCCCCCGAAATTGGGCTTCAAATTCTATCAAAATAACATCTCTCTATTGTGATGAATATACAATTTATTGAACTTCAAAAAAAAAAAAAAAATTATTGGATTTAGTGAACTTAAATCCAACATCAAAGAATCGTTTCTCACTTTCTCAGCACTTATTCAAACACTTGGAGTATAATCTACTAGATTGCACATATATGTGAGATTTTATCATCCTTTAAAAAAATTATATATAAATATATAAGGATCATAGTATATTAAAATTATAAGTTTCTATCCTAAAAAAAATTAAAATTCTAACTAAAAATGGAGGAGAGGGGGGAAATGAAAAAGGAAGTTGAGCGTGGGTATGTCATTGGTCTTGATTCGGATTGTATTTGGATGCTGATTAATAATTGAGCTTGATTTTAGTTGATTTGATGAGTTAGGCCTTTTGTTCCATTTGTCAAAAAATGAAGAATGAGCATGATTTGATTCA